>WBMY01006636.1:549588-578216 GCA_013397315.1 Donacobius atricapilla
GGGCGGGACTCTGAGGGCGGGGGGCGCCCTGAGGGCCGGGGGCCGGAGCCGGAGCTGCCACCTCCTCTGGTCTCACCGGCGCGCTGGGGAAATGGGGAAGGGCTGGGGAGATTCTCCCCTGGGTGGGAGACGGAATCCATGCCGGGGGAATTTTCATCACCTGTAGGCGAGGGGAAACCCCCGCTCCCTGTTCCCTTTGCCCCTTTCCCTTTATTCCGGCTTCATTGATGCAGAGCCGCTTGCAGTGAGTAATGACCGGGGTCAGTCCTCGGCGCTCGGTGGGGAGCGGGGCACAGGCGGGGAGCTGAGATGCGGGGAAAGTGACTTGCCCAAGGTCAGTCTGTGAGTTAGTGGCAAATAACGTGCTGTACTAAAAACTTATGATTTCTAGCCCTGTGCTGGGCTATTCAACAGCCTTGCAAGGCACCAAGCATAAATCTGGCTGAGCTGTAAGTAGGACTCTGATAAGCTAGATGTATTTTTGGTTGTTGTTGTTTTCTTTTAAAAATATGGATGGATGTTAAAGCATGCAGAGGTGCAGCATCTGTGTCATCTCCTTTGTTTTCTCCAACCTTCAGACATGTGAATGAATGCGTAAGTGATTATGCTTTTCTGTGACTAACGTTAAATTTAGTAGGAAATTTATGGTAAAAATACTGTGTTTTTTTCTGAAACTTTTACCATGGCAATAAATTGGGTTTTGGGGTTTTTTCCTATTAATAGTGAATGTTGTCTTATACCATCAGAGAGCTGTTGTGAAAAGCTTCTAAACTGGCTAAGTGGCAGCTGCATTCCAAAATTAATCTGTACTGCAACAGCATTTATTCTCAGAGCGTATGAGATATAAGGCATGGCAGGCCATGCTTTAAGAACTTAGGCACTAGAGTATAATGTGGTTGAGTTCTCCAAAGGATGCAACTGGAGTGTTTTTTTTGGTGCTAGCTATATACATAGCAATTCTCTTTCCTTGTCTCTCTCTCCAAGAATAATTTCAATGTGCTTACACAAAGATATTCTGTAGTTTATCCCTACTAATGTTTAGTGGGGTTTTTTTTAATTTCTCATTATGTGAAAGTAAAACTGACACCTATGAGGATATTTTTTAGATTAAAACTGTTATTAGAGTAGTCAAAGTCAATCCTTTTTATAGACTTTAACTAATCCTTGCATTTTATAAGGCGTCCTACAACAGTGAAACTGAAAAGTTGAAATGTGCTGTTCAAAAGCTAAATTGTCTCTGCTACTGTCTCAGTTTACCTTAGCTGCTCCTCTTGGTTTTAGTGGGAGTAGGGAAATTGAATATGAAAGAAGTTCAGTAAAATGCTCGAAATCTTAGTGTAAGGAGGACAGCTTTATTTTTAATCTCTATTGGGGAGTTAGGTGAACTCTGTACACTCTTCAACACAAATAATGGAATTCAAGGCCAGGTTTCTGGTATCACAGGGTTTCCCTAGTGTGGATATTTTGTCATTTGAATTTGGAGGGGTTTGTAGGTGTTTGTTTTAGTCTCATTCAGAAAATAGAGTGTTATTCTCAGATCCTTTATTGGATTTTTTTTCTCCCCTGGACTTGGATATTTGGAAAAAAAAAAAAGACACTTTTATTTGTGCTTATGTTCTAACTATATAGTATTTGGTGGGATTTCTTGGTGCACTGTATTTGTGGTTTGTTGTTTCTCTTTTTTTCTTCAATAGATTCCTTGCAAAGAGTCTTATTTTGGGTAATTTCTGACTGAAAGCGTTTGTCCATATTGCATAAACTCATTTGATTAATTTGCCCTTTCACTGCCAACTTCTCCATCATTTCTTCTAAATAAGTAGGAAAATGTCTTAATGAGTGGGATGTACTTTGTCTTTTTTTTTGTTTGTTTGGTTGGGGTGTTTTTTTGTGGTTTGTTTGTTTGTTTGTAGGGTTTTGTTTTCCTGTTGCCCCCCCCACTTCCCATTTGTATGAATTTTCCTATATGCTTGGATTTTTGTTTACCTTTTGGGAATTGTCTGAATTTCTCCATGTAGTTTGTTGCTGGTTAACTGCTTCTCCACTGCCTGTCCCCTACCATCCTTCGTCACCCTTCACTTAAATGGTGTGTGGGGAGAAAATCTGAAATGATACTACAAGTTCAGCAAGGGAGTATTTCAGCTAATTAGCGGCTGACCTCTGTAGGAAGAAAAAGCATGTGTAGTAGTTCTGAATTCTATAAAAATGTTACTTTAGGGTTTTTTTGTTATTTTGTATTTCTGTGTATGTTTTCCAGCATTAGTTCACCTTTCACAGCAAAATCCAAATAGCAGCTGTAAGTTCAGTGAGTTTAAACAGTTTATGGAACTGAAATAAAAGTTCAGATGAGTAATCATTCATGCTGATTAGCCATATTTAATGGATTGTTGGGAAAGAGTATCAAAATAAAATTAATCTGTCAGGCTATGGGTTGTTACTAACCTGTATATAGTATTCTCAAATGAAGGTTGCAACTTTGTGATGATGGGTAAACAACTGTAAATATCAATACATAAGACATGAATGGTCTTACATATCAAGAAATTGCATAAATATTAGACAAAATTTCATTGCTTCTGAAATACTTATTCTCTTTAGAAATGGGCAGTGCATTATTTCAAGTTCTTGAAAGGAAAGCAGTTGAATTGCCTGTCATATTGGAACATTTTAGGCAGCAGTCATTGTGAAGCACTAATTACTGATCCCTGAGATAGGAAGCCCTGTAAACAGTGTGGTTCTACTCTGATCTGACAGTTTGATAATCTCTGTAACTGAGTCATGGACTATGACTCTTCAGCTTAGTAGATTAAATTGCTGTAGATAACACTTGTGATTTTGAGTAGTGTTTGGGAAAGGAAGATTGTACACCTAAAAGATGCTGAGTTGTGCCAGAAGCTGATGTTGTTTTCAGTCTGGAAACTGAATAGGGAAAATACCTTATGGCTTTTTGGTATCTGGAAGTCCCGATCAATTGACCTGTTAGATAGATTTTCGTAGGTCTGCTTATAGATTTAATATTTTTCTTCTGGATTCTGCCTTTGTTGTTGAAGTGCTAACAATGTGAAGTTCTTTATGCATCTTTTTTTGCAGTGCTATCCCTGCATGTTACCCCAGAGTTTCTGCCTTTCAATGGATAGAAAGAACTCAACTCAAAAAGGACAGGAGTGTGTTTTAGGGTGCGGTTTTGCTCTGATTTTATAATTTTAATATAAGAATCCTAAACTCATACGTTTTACTTCTGTGACTGAAATATGCAGTCTGGGGAATCGCAGCTTCCTTCTAAGGAAAGTTAAGGTACTCAAATCCTAAGAACTAAAGTTTCAGTACCTCATCAACAAATGTTTGGTATGTGCATGATAAGAAGACTAGTACCTAATTTTTTATTTTCCCTTATATTACTGTACAGCATCATTTGAACGATTCCTAAATAACTGAACTCTTATATGTCACCCATTCTTTATCAGTCAGAGAAGTAGTCAATGTGGAAGCCTTGAGTGGTTTAGAGAAAAATTATGTGTTTCTGCTCTTAGAAAGCTTTTTTTCATAGATAATATGTGGAGAGACAAATTACTTCACAAAATGTAACTTAGTTGTGCTTATGGAAGTGTGAGACTTATACTAATTAATGTGTTTAATTGGTGAATGCATTTACCATGGCTTTAGGGAAGGCCTCTAGAGAAAGGCTTGATCTAGTTTCAGATAATCCTTGTGACTCTTACTCTTCCTGTCTGTAGCAGAGTAAGGATTTGTAGTGTCATGTTGGAGTACTAACGTCGCTAGCTACAGGACATAAAAGCTTCAACAGTGTGATGCATTTCGAGTAGCTTATTACCTAGTACAATTTAGAAGTATATTTTATATCTTGTGCACCACTGTTCTGGAGTGTGACTGAGTACTACATTTCAGCCAGTGCCATTTATCTCATTAAAGGTACAGCTGAAGTTACTGTGCTATCAAACAATAAAACTAAGCTGTGAGTTCATCCTGCTTTTATCTTGTGACATGGCTGCAGTTTGAAAAGAACCAGACAGCCTTGATAGGTAGTCATTTTCAAAATGACAAAAATAGTTTCCAGATACCTCAAATTTTTTTTTTGCTAGTCTTTGCAAGAATAGAGATGTTACAAGTAATTAAAAGAACAGTTATATTAAAATTTAAAAAGATTAAGAATTACTGGAAGATTTAACTTGTAACTATCAAAAATATTCCTTGACTACTGGTGGATAAATCTAAGTTAGTCCCTTGCTTTAATTACATGTGTGGAGGAATTCCGTGGGGACTATGTAGTAAGGAAATTTTATATCAGAAGCAGAGAAGCTAGTGTGTAGTTAGATGCAATTCTGCAGTACTAAATAAACACACTTTAGACAACCTCTTAGAGCAAGATGTTGAGCACCTAACACCCATTGGAAACCACTGTTGCAAAGTGGTTTTGATTTAAAACACACCTAAAACAAGGTAAGAAATTTCCAGTGCGCTGATTATCCTTATAGACATGTGTGGATAGCAACATAAATTTAAATATCTTCTTGGCACTGGTGTGTAGCACATATGTCACTAATCCTAAGGAATGCAGTGTAGTTATGTGATGTAGTATTAAATGAATTTTTCAGTTGTGCTTTTGAATTAAAAAAAAAAGCCCCAAACCAAACCTGAAATAAAATTTGAAAGCATCATAGGTAAGGACAGTTAAATGTCTTTCAAATGTCTGATCTCAGTTTTTAAAAAATCTGCTCTGGATTTATCTCAGTGACTCAGTTAATTTGACTCTTGATCACACTCCTAAAATTTCTTCGCCTATAAGTGTATGTTTTCACTGAATTGAACCTGTACCACTGTTTTAACAATTCTTGGCAATTTATGCTTGGATTGTGCTTTTCACAAAGATTCTTGAGGCTTCTGGGTGGTAGTTTGCAGTTTTGAGCTCTTTGTTGAGTATGGATCAGTATGAAGAGAAGGGAACTCACTTGAAGATATATGTATAACTATGATTAGGAAAACATTGTTTAGGATAGAAGGACAGCTGAAAAAGAGTGGGAATTGTTAGAAAAATGGGAGGTTGAAAGATAACATTTCCAATGAAAGAAGACACTTAATGATTATGACTTAGTTTTAAAAAAACAGTCAGACTTGTTAATTTAAAGCTATATTCTAGGTCCCATGTAAACTTTGTATTCAGAAGCAGCAGCATTTAGAATTGCTTATCTGATGACCTATGAATGTGTTTGGTATGTTGTGAAGGTTATTGTGTTAAGCTGGACTGTGGTAAGGATTTCTTGGACTCTTAGTAGGCATGGAGCTGAGGCACTTAATAAACTAATTTCCCAGGAAGCCTTTTATGGGTTGATTTATTACGGTATTGTAAAAAGATGTCTCAGGAGTGTAATAGCCTTTAACTGGCTATAAATTTTAGATTTTACTGAACATTCCACATCATCTCTTGGAGGATGGGGGGAAAACAAATTCCAAACAAAGACACTAAGGCATATGGTGGGGAAACCATATTGTACTGGGAGATGATTTGCTTGCTGGTTCTTCTGATGTCTAAATGCTATTATCATCATCTGCTCCAGAAGCCCTGTGCTGCAGAAATTGTGTCTTCACGTGATTATGAAGCTAGACTGAATAGTACTATGGAATGGAATTTTGTTAAACACTGGTTTGGCTTTTTTTTCTTTCCAGTTCTGATACTGATGCAAGTTCTGGCGAGAGAACTCATGAGCCACGTTTCTGTAGCTCTGCATGAAATGAAGAAAAGTGTTAGGTTTATAAGCTACTAATGCAGGTGCTATATATCTGAATTTTAGGAAAGCTGCATGCTTGTAATAAAAATGTTACTGCAGAGAATAAAAGGTTTTGAACTTATTGGTTTAATCGGTTTATTTTTTTTATTCTATCTAATCCTGTTTCAAGGCCTTAAGATCAATCTACTTAAAAAAATAAATCAACCCTATGGTTTGAAAGACATTATATAGGATTCTTGATAATTCATTCAGTCTTTCAGAACCCTCTTCTTCAGTGCAGACTGATGCAAATCTGTGGGTGCAGACAGGTTCTAAATGTTTATTTAGTATTGCCAATTCTTACAGCGTTTGGACTAATGGGCTTGTCATGGTAGAGCTGCTGAGATATGTTGTTCATTAGAGACTGTATTGAGACTAAATACTTCTATATGTTATTTAGGTGCTGATCAAAGTGATTAAAACCTAATGTTTTGGGGTTTTTTCTTAACCCATGTGACTTTTTTTTTTTTCTTGTGTATTGACCACTTTCTTGCCAACCCTGTTTTGGAGGAAAAGCTTACTTAAATATTTTCTAGTGTATATTAAAAAAAAAGAGGTCAAAACCCTAGACTGCATACAATGTTAGATATTCAGTATTTGTGCATGTATTTGAATACCTAGGTTCAGAACCATGGAAGTTGTACACACGTGTGTGTAGACGCTGTATTTTATTTCAGCAAAATAATGTGGCATCAGTTCAGAGTGGTGTGAATCATGGCAGACGTAGTGCCCTGGTATCTAAGATACGTCAGCATGCTGATCAGTTACTTGCATTCCTGCTGTGAGAACTGGTTGCTATATTTGATTCTTTAGCCGAATACAAACTAAATTAAATCTGCAGTGACCTACATTGTGCTGTAGCTAATGACCCAGTTAACCTCTGGTTAATTTTCTGTCTCTTGGTGTCCTGGGAACAGGGACATGTTTATTTCAGGAACCACAAACCTTTAGAAATGTGCCACTGGCATTTGTCATTCCAGAGCTCCGTGTTTTAACAGGAATTAGCTAATGGGCCATGGGGGTCTGCAGAAGTTGCAGAATGCCAACGAGGAGCTTTCTTTCACTTTTCCTCCACCCTGATTTACATGACTAAGCTTTTAGCTTTTCTTGATTTTGTTTTTGTTTCTTGAATATTGATCTGTCTCCTGTAGAGGAAACAAACTATTTGCTTAAAGTGCAGGAGTACATTACTGCTGGCAGCTTCCCAGGAACTCCTCTCTTTTTCGTGCTTTAAATTAAGCTAGGAGTACAGATGTTGGCAGGGAAGTTTGCAACTGATGCAATTCTATTAGTGAATGTCTGTGTTATGCAAATAGATCTGAATGTAACCATAAAATAATAATGAAGATCTTGTCTGAGGGCAGATCTGAATACCACTTTTGTGATGCAAATGGGATTCTCTGGCACCTGGGTGGGCTCATCCATGAAGTATATGTTCTTTTTAAGGAAGTGAAGTTGTACAACAATCAGCTGAGAAACACGGAATGATTATTCACACCCATTCATAGTGGCAGTTCCTACTGTCTGTGTCACCGATCTATTAAGTGATGCATAGTCCAAACCAACCTGAGCACATCCTGACCATTAGCACGTCGAGTGCTTACAGGGTGAGGCCTTGAGAAACAGCTGTTCTAGAGCCAGTCCTTTCTGCGCTGCCTGTTACTCCAAGTTTTTACCACAGATTTCCTTTGGCCATAAAATCCTTGCTTATCTTGTGTTTTGCCTGTGGCAGCAACAAGAACAGCTAGGAACAACTTACTGAATGCTCTGCAAAAAGCAGATGGAAACACTTCTACAGCAATCCTGAGTCCTTTGTTATCTGTGTAGAGAGATGGGTTTAGTCGGGGACTGTGGAATCTTGGGCTGTTACTGGACACTTGTTTTATTTTGCAAATTTTTATGACATAAGAATCGCTTCTTAATGACAATACATTACAAATACGCAATATTTAGAGGAACAGGAGAAATTTCCATTAACAGATTCTTGGGAACTTGGTCTGTTCAGTCAGGTGGCTTAGAGCACCACACCAAATATTCAGTGTCTTTGCGTGGAGTATGCCATGGATGTGTTCTGCAGTTTTACTGGAGATCAGCTACCTGCACCAACTGGGGAGAGCCGGCATACCCTTTTATCTGTCCTCATTTCCTTGTTAGCTGTAAAACACACTGAACATAATAAAAACATTCCTGAGACAGCACTGTACAAGTGGCGCCGCTTGCTGTGAAACCACTGCCTTCCAAATGGGACTTTGCATATATTCTACGTGGTGGTTAAACGTAGATTTTTCCCTCTGTTTTAAGAGCTTGTATGTAAAATATCTACCACATTGTATCCTACTGGGCTCTGCAGCCCTTCTCCTTTTCATAAAGTTTGAAAAAAAAGACTGAATCTGTAGAAATAATACTGAAGTTGTGGTTTGTTACGTGGTTACAATGTGGCTTTGTGCCTAAACATAAATGATGAAAATATGTCCTGTATTTTCCGAGGATTTGTTTTGTTTTGTTTTTCTTATGGCAGCAGAAGACGTAGAATACCATCCTCTGTCTTGTTTTGGTTTTCTTGAAAATTAAGTGGAAACAAAAGGAATTTTAAGTTGTGAGGTATTAAATCCCTCGCTCTTTACTGACTGGAGCGTCTTAAAAATGAGAACTTTTTCTGTCAGTCATCCGAGAGTACAGGGAATTCTATGTATAAAGGCAGTTTAATGCCCCACAGCTTAGTCCCTGGTCTTTTCTCTTTATGAACTTATTCTGTCAGGGTCTGTTAGTTTTGGTATTATTAGCTGTTTAACAGGATTTCAGACTTGGTGGTGGTCTCCATGGGTCCTTTGCCTATTTCAACTCTGAGTATTCCTACTGCTACAGGAAAGAACCAGCTGTGACTGAGAAGATTGGAATGACACACAATATAATTACCTTATTCATAAACTTCTATGGGAATTGCTTCTCTTGGTCAGTGGTTGAAAAGCACCAGATTGCAAGCTTTTGAAAGAGTTGTGAGTATGCTTTTTATATATTTCAAATCCTAAGCTCAGTGATATCTTTTGTGATTAAAAAAAAGTCAATGAGAGAAGTTATTCCTGTATAGATATATCTGATGTTTCTATTGATCTGTACAAATTTGCAGTTGCTGCTATTAAGCCAAGAAGAACTTTTTCAGATAGAAGGCTAAACCTGAATTCCTTCAGGATCAGGTAAGAAAAATATACTGAGTTTATTATACTGCATTCTGGATAATATGTAGAATCATTTGGATTTTTTTTTTCACCATCCAATGGTCTTGAAGCCTGCAAATGTCACTCTTCTATTAAACTCATCTGGCTGAGTAAAACTCTGCAGTTGGAAAGTTTTCTGTATGGAAAAATATTCTTGATTTGGAAGGTGAGAGGCAGACGTTAAACCCATGAGTTTAATACCAAAATGAATCTACGTATGCCAGGACTAGAATAGAATATGGCATTAATCTGGAGTCAAGTGCCTTCAGTTCAGTTGCACTGGGATAATTCAATAGGAAGAGAAAGGGCACTTACTCTTGCCTCTTTGGACCATTTCTCTTTGAAGATGTCTTCTTTACAATTCAAGGAAAAAGATGGCATTTAGGCAGATCTACTCTATTGTATTTCTTGTTGATTGTTTGTACCACAAGTAAGCTTTTTCCTACATGTATTTGTGGAGGTCTTTTGAAGTTTTGTTCACTTCACACTTTTTAAAACTCCAGATTGATAATGAAGGGAAAGACAACCTTTTAGAAAAATTCTGGTTATAAATGTTGAATCATCTGCTTAGCGTGACTGTGCTCTACACCCAGCCCCATGGCCCTGAGGAGACAGACTGAGAGATCTCTGCCTGTGAATTGTGCGGCCAAAAGCTTCTGGGTGGATGGAGGTGCGCGGCCGTCCTGCTGCTGCACGGGCACGGGCCTTCCTTTGCTCTGAGGTGCTGCGTGTCAGGTGCAGCTGGAGAATTTTCTGAACAGGATAGAAAGGAGAGTCTGAAGCACCGTAAATGTGATGTCTGGGAAGCCTGTGCGTTCAGCTGTGTGGTCAGAGTGGGCATGCTTTTCAGAGCCCCAAGTGAATGTATGCCTGTCTGCTGGGCATTTAGCTGTGGCTTGCCCAGAAGAACAGGTAGCCTTGTCAGTCTTTCAGTGCTGCTCTAGCATGGGCCCAAAGGATCCATGTGTTTCAATGTGAGATGCCTTACAGAAATTTGGAATTCATTGCTTTCAGTTTTTTGTGAAGTGTCTTTAAATGCGTGCACAAAGCCTAAAAACAATTTAGATGCAAATGTTGGTCATTCACTTGCACATTGAACTTTAACTCTTCCTTCTTTATTCCGCATCTTTTTTGTCATGTTGACTACAAGCAGAACTCAAAGAGCTTTCCAGAATTTTATTAAAATGTGAAATGAGAAACATTTTTAGACTTGTAGCATTAGGGAACTTCTCTGGTGCTTACTTCAGATAAGACCTTGCCTTGCCTAAGGTATGAGATAACACAGATAAAAAGGAAAAAGCTGCATACTCAATATAAATGTAAAAAAGCTTTAGATGCTGCAGATTATCAATTGCTTTGCATGAATAATTATAGCATCTTGCAAATATGTAAGATTTGGCTGAGACTGAAATTGCAAATTATTTATAATAGCATTGCATTCAGATTTAAGTTCCAGGAAAATCTCTCCCCAGTCAGGAATGTCACACTCTAGGGATGAAACTATAGACAGTTTATACCATGTAAATCTTGTTGTAATAATACCTTCTTTGAGCTTTAGGATATTTTTAGGAACTGTTGCTTTTTGATAAGGAAATGGTATATAATGATGGTGTATAATGACTTTGAAGTGAATATTGTTGTTTGTTAGATATTTTGTTTTATAGTTGTAGCATCCATGACAATTTAGAGAATGTTGAGAGAGTGACAACCAAAACATTATTCTGACAATGTAAGTTCTATTTACTGTCATGGCTATGTGTGGAAATAGCTGTTAAAGAAGCTTATTAATACCTGCTTTATCTTTGTTTGGAAACGAAAATTTGATTATGCAACGAGAAAAGAAAGTAAAATAAGTTGAGCACTTTGTGAAAACTTACACCAATTTTTTATCTGTAATGCTGTTATGTAATTGTTATGTGAGCCTCCAGCATCTTTTTTTTTTGAGAAGAAGATTCTTAGCAACAGAACACCTGGCCCTGAACCGAGTTGGTTAGGGCTATCCTTGTGTAGTTAGCAGCCATGCAGCAGAGGGGAAGGATGCAAACCACGTACCTGGTATGTGAGAGAATGGCAGTACTGGATAGAAAACTTGCTTTCCCATATTAAATGTTTGCCCCATCAAGTGTGTGTTAGGGGGTGTATTTGGCACCCCACATAACCCTTCCTACACAGCAGCTCTTGCCCTCCTCCCATTCCCAATCCAGAAGGTCTTGGTTTTATTTTGATATGGCCGACTTTGAAGTAAATACAGCATGAATTCAGTGTCGTGCAATATGCGGGGATGGGAAAAATGCTTTCTGGGAAGCGCAAAAAGTGATGAAGCCTGGGAAACCTGACATGTCCTGTTTGGGTTACTGTACAGAGGGCATTGTCAGTCCAACACTGCCCCTGTTCACACACTCTGAACTGGGTTTGTGCCCAGTATTTGCCTAATGCTGTGAGCAAAAAACTAATATGTAAGTTCTAATATAAAACTAATATATAAGTGCCACAATATATGTTTCACTAAATTTAAATCTTTGGAAAAACCCCCAGTATTTTCTTTATTGTGAACTATAAATCTGAAATAGTTGGAAAAAAGAAAATATTGGCTCCTGGAAAACTGGTTTCATACTTGGTTGTGGTGAACAGAAATAATAAATTGTACTCTGTTCACTCTATATCAGCTGGAAACTTGGCAGTAGACTTCAGCTCTCACTTAAGTGGGTTGTAGAACCATGGATGTCTTTTCTGATGCAGCTTATGGCTGATAAATTTTTATGTTACTTCTGTTACCAGATGTTAGATGGGAAAGGATCCTAAAGGGAACTAGATGTTGAAGTCGATCCGTTCATAATGCAAACAGCCAGGCATATATGACTTGTCTATGAAACAAATCTTTCTTAGTCCATCTTTATTTCCTTGCTTGGATTTTAAATAGAGACAAAAAAAATTGATGTTTTTGTGTGGTTTGTTTGGGGTTTTTTTGTCTAGTCTGAGCACTGAATGTTAAGAAGTGATGAGAAATCTGAGATGGAAGAAATATATATATGAGTTATATAGGACTTCGAGACAAAGTCTTTGCTATTTATTACTTTGCTGATAATACTCGAAATATGTGCGTTAGGTTGTGGTGTTTTTGTGGTTTTGTTTGTTTGTTTTAATACCTACTGTTACCTATTCCATTCACGTATAATAACAGATGTGTTGTTTTCATTCTCTGCTTATTTTGGGGTAGATCACTTTGAATTTTAGTACTTAAACTGTGTCAAGATTGCTTTTCTGCCTTTTGATCAAGCATTCCTGTTCATTAGAAATATGAAATCTCAGACACTTTCACGATAAACTTAGAAACATGCTTACACTGTTTGTCTCCTAGTATAGGTTATACCTGCACATACTTAGATAAGAAACAAAGATGAAACAGATCAGACAAATGACAGAGAGGAATACAGCTTGTTATATGTGAAAATACTTTAATACTGTAAGTTCCTTTACAAGTTACATGTGGCCAGGCAAATGTCTGACAGAGGGTACAGTTGCACACATTGTATTGGGCTATGTCAGACATGGGACACCACAGATGAGTTGTATTTGGGCTTTTGTTATTTATTTATTTTTTTGTATCATGTCTCTTAAACGTCCTTTTAAAAAATACTGGAGGTGGGCATCTCTGATGTCTCTGCTAATGGAGAGTGCAGGGATACGAAATTTCAGTGCGGAGTTGTCTTTATTACATTAAGGTGGAGAAGTTACTTGGGAAAACCTGGAGTAGTTCCTGAATAGCTCGGTTTTCCTTATGACAAGTCTAGAATATGCCACAAATATCATCCACGCATCAAAGCCTGTGCCCCATATAACGAGGAGACAGTGTGGCTCGTGGAAATCTCTGCTGTTACAGCTAATTTGATTTTATGATATTAATGTATTGTTCCTCTAGCAGAGAATGGGCTGACGTGGGACAGAGGCAGTTACTGAACCTGATAAGAGCCAGGAACCTGAACTGAATGCAGTGGAGGATGCAAAACCGGGGTCTGTGAGCTCTTTGGTTTGGTGTGGCTGGATGCTCGTTATTTTCTACTTGAGGGGACCAAACTGAGTCCTCCTCTCATCTGTAAGTGGAAGGAAGATGCTTAAGATGATTATGGCTGTCTGAGTCACTGGTAATGACTAGAGTTACCCAAAGGCTGCAGATTATAGCAGTGATTTTTTTCCTAGCATGAATTTACGTGCTGTTTCATTAATAGCTTCCATTCTCCTCTGCCAGCATTGCTTCAACTCTTGCTGGGTTCAGAGTTATTCTTATTGGAACTTTATTTTTTACTTCTCTAATTTAGCCATCAAACACAGTTTATCCTGGTGGCTAGAAAGCAGTTATAGCTGAAATTGTTGGAAAGGATAAGTGAGTAGAGGAGACCAGATTGTCTCTTCTGTTCAGTTATTCACATAGAATGAGTGTGGTGGTTGCTACAAAGGTAGGAGCAAGGAACTTTGCATGTTGTACTTTGAATTTACTTTGTTGTTCAAATAAATTGGGTATTTTTGATGGTAACAATAAAATTTAAAAACTACAATAAGTTTGTTCTGCCTGCTGTTAGCATCTTCGACACTAAATGTCTTTTTTTATTCCCCTGTAATTATGTTCTGTCTTCTGTTACAGTTCCTTGCTACTGCCATTAGTTCAGAAAGTAGCTGCCTTTCACTAACAGTGTGTTGCAGGGAGTACTGTATTCCATGTGGTCCACGAAGTGTTTACAAAAATATAACTGGTAGCAAATTCCACTTGTCTTATTTTCTTCAAATGTTATATTATCTAGGCCATAGAATAAAATAGTTACATAAATACTTTAGCATCAAGCTTTTGGGAGCTCTGCACTGGATCTTATAATGTAAGCACATTCCAGTTTAAACTAAGACTTCAGAATAAGGAATTATTGAAAAATAGCATACACTTCCTATAGAAAAATATCTATAACTGGTTTTCTGTTTTGGAAGAAATTTTTTTTTTCAAGTTAGAACAACAGTTGTTACAACTAGTGGAAACTAGTAGATAGTTGTTCATGTCCACAGAATAATGCTGACATTTTCCCCTCAAGTGCACCTTTTGTCTTAAGGGATTTTCACAATAAAAATATCATACTCTGTAATACACATTTATGTAAAATCAATATGCAAGATGTGGTTAAAAGATGAGTACAGTTGGTATTTGAACATCAGTTTTTATTGAGGCTGTTCCTACACTCTGTACACGTCAAGGCAATTAATGGCAGTGCTGCAATCCTTCAAGAAAAATTAATTATCCCTGCTAATTCCCAGCTCTCGTGCTTCCTTAACCCTGTTTCCTGATAGGCCAGCAGGTCTGGAGAGCTGGTGTTTGTTTATACAGAATATTTCATTGCTTTGAGGGAAGGATGTGGGCATTTAAAAATTCAGCAGCTGTTTCAGGTCGCTTACAGCTTAAGCAGCTCTTTCGTTTTGAATGATTTATTTAGTTGGGCTCTCATTGAGACATTAGCAATTTGCAGAGACTATAATTTTGTGAAGAACAGATCCCAATTTGTCAGCTTAGGGGAAGGGGAGTTTAGTAGTCAGAAAGAAAAAAGCAATAGTTCATTTTGAGGGTCTGACATGTTGGCTATCCCCAGATACAGTCTGGAAAGAAAAGTGGCTGTTGGCCATGCATTTGTTATTAGAGACTGGAAAGTGGAGAAGGTGGGGGGCTGAGTGTGTGAGGTTAAAAGAAAGTAGCAGAGATTGCATCACGTTATTCTGAAAGACATGAGAGAAGGTACATCTCTGCACATTTTATGCCTTAGAGGAAACACTAGAGTTGTTGGAACTATGAGCAGATATGAAGATGAAGCTGAGCTTTCCCCCAACTTGAGAATAAGATACAGCGCATGAAGTTAAAAAGAAATAACTGCAGTGCTAAGTCAGACTTGAGTGTAAAGTATGTTCCTCTTAAGTGACTCATCTGCTATGACAGTTCACAACAGTAGGAAGTTTGTGAGATGTATGGCGCAAAAAAATAATTAAAAATGAACTTAACAGTAATGCTGAAGTCATTGGATGCAAACTTCATGTGCAGGTGTAAATTGATAATTTCTAGAAATCGAGAAGAATGATGGATGTCACCTGCATAAGTTGGCACGCTTTGGCTGAACATGTATTATCAGGGTGATAAAGCATTTCACCTTATTCTGTTTCCTTGTGCCTGTAAATTTATGGAGTGTTTTAGATGAGTTCTGAGGATAACATGCAAGAATAGAGTTCACCATAGACTAGTTAAAAATGTGTACTTTTTCAAAAATTCTTCAGTGGGCACTTGAAAATTGAATGATGATATATGCATTGCTAACCACAGCAAGTTTTGCTTTTCAGTTTGTCTTTCGTTTAGTCATCTTGTCTGTTAAAAAACAACTCTGTGTGTAAAGAGAAAGGATCAATTAAAGATGACTGGGACAAATTACACAATCTGTGACACTTGAAGAGGTAAATTTATTTGATTGTTTAACCAGGTGCACATTTGTCATGCAAGAATTATGCTTATTACTGTGTTTGAGGGCAGTTGTCTTAATATTTTTGCCCTCTTCGAAATACAGTACTTAAATCAATAGCAGAAATAGAAAATTATGTCCAGGATCTTTAGTCTCATTCAGTACAACACTGAACCCAGGGAGGGGTGACTAGTCTTAAAGTAATCTGCAGTAGCGTCCCGATGAACTCCAGGTGAGAGTAAGTTAAATCCAGGGTATACGTTTGTCTACTGAGGCAGCAAGCAAGTTAGCCACTGACATCTTTTTTCATGGATTTCTGATTTTATTGATGTTGAACCATTCATCTGACCTTTCATCCTCCATGAAAGGGGAAGTATGATTTGATCCAAAAGTGACATTTGTAATATGTCTTTAATGGGCTTTGATGCACTCGAGAAAGGGTATCTAGTACAGTGTGAGGTTCTACTGGGCAAATTGAACGGATTGTACTGTGCATAGGTAAAAGCACACACAGATTGTAAGCTCTCTTAATGTTTCTGCGTCCTTTGGACAGAGATGAATGGGGCCAATGTGCTTGAGAAGAATTACTAGGGAGGCTAGGGTATGATCTAGTCCAGAAAAATGCTTGGCTTTGGAAGGAAGCAGAAACAACTGGCACAAGGAGCTTGATGGTTTTGATGAAGTGGATTGAAAGTAGGAAGAGATGAGAGTAAAAACAGAGGGACTGAACTTTACAGGGCTATGGATCAATGTAAGCTGTACTGAGCGGAACACTGGAATGTGATTTGTGGAACATCCCCTAATACTGTCAAGTGGTGAACTGAATAATAATCTAATATGGGACACAGGTCATGGTTATACCCTTCATTTTGGGCTGTCTGTAGTGCTGAATAGAGATTCGTGATAAATAGTTTTCCTTTCTGCTTTATTTTCTTTGTGCCCATGAGCTTTGCTAACGTGTTTTAATAAAAAGCTGAAGTTGATATTATGCACTGCTCAGGCTTTTATCTATGTAAAAGTATAGGCCTCATTGAAGAAGTGTGTAACCTCTATATTTGCTAATTTTAGGTGGATTTTTCCCTTTCAGGGCCTCTGAGTATCTTCATAAAGCACCGTGAAGCTATAATTGTCAAAGCCCTACTGGTGAAGTCCACACTGTTCCAGAACATAAAAATGATCTGTTTATTACCTGTAATATCATGATATATTTCCTTGAACAGTAATTGATGTCAATTATAGATGATGTCTATAAACTTGAAACTGTGTTGTTGTCTGCAAAGGACCTTGAGACTGTGATCCTCTAATTCAGCTACAGTAGTATAGATTCCATCTGTAGTGCAAAAATTGTCTAGGGACATAAATTACAGCAATTAAAATTAGCTAGAGGAGAGAGAATGATGCATTATTAATTGGCATAGTCATTAAAGGGCTGAAAAGAACCTAAAAGAGATACAATGTCAATACTCAAGCCCTAAAAGTGACAGGAGTGTTCAAAGACCAGTGATTGTATTCAAAGCCTAAGGCCATTAAGACACAGGCAATTACATGGAATTTTATGACTGTGGATTAAGATCACTCCAACATATTAACAGTATGATAAAATGGAAATTTTTAAAGAACGGTGCTGTTCAGATGCCTACTCTGAAGACTGGAATAGTAGTGCAATTAATTTCTAACTTAAGAATGTGTAGCACTTTATTTTAAAGAAATTGGAAACAACAAAGAATAGTAAGGAAATCCCATCTGTAATTTGGCGAATTTAGGCAGAAAACTAAGGCTTTTCAGCATTAAATATAATGATCTGAGCTCATATAAAGAAGATTAAACCCCGGTACACTTAAGAATGAAGATTCAATTAGGATTCTCTTTATACCTCAGAAACAAAGTCTTGCCTGTGTCATGCTGAGAAATAAAGTAGGGTGAGTAAGAGGCTCATGGTAATGTTGCTGTATATCAGCTACTTAATTTTTCATAAAACTTCTTGTCAGTGAGTTTCAGTGATTTACCTACCTCAGCTAATTTGCTTTATTGGAAATAATGCTTGTTTTGTAAAATAGCTTGCTTGTGGTGCCATAAATGAGGGGAAAAATTGAGGAAAGGATCTGTTTTTCATGAGAGAAGTTTTAATAATTGATTTGCAAAGCAAAGTACACTTCAAAGACTGGAGGTGTTAGGACAGTAGTTTACTTGTTTTGACAGCGAGTGGGACAATGTATGTCTGCTGAGTGGAGAGTTAAAAGTCCAAAGCAAACATCTCAAATTTTCCTCATCTAAGGGAACCTTGGGAATTTTTGGCTTTTAAGAACTTGCCAATGGTTTCCTATTCTACTTGCTCCGAATTCAGATTTTTAATTTATCTCACCGTCTACTGTAAAGTTTGAACACTGAATGTGATGAGCTTTGCCGAACAGATGTCAAATTGAATGGCCTCTGTTGATTCAGAGACTCTGAGTAGTGTCAGAGTTCAGTTACTATGCTTTCAGGAAGGCCTCCTGTTGCCAAAATGAGCTTTCTTTTTTCCTCTTCGAATTTCTGTGCCAGAGTCTGCATCAGCATGCAGCGGGACTCCAGAAAAGCGTGTATGTATAGGCACTGAAAGAGCAATACAAGTGCACAGCTCCATCTGCTCGAAGCCAGCCGCGCATCACTTGCTCCGCTGGTAGGCTGAGGGGGGCTCCCTGCTTGCCTCTGTTAGACAGGTACCTTTGGGCCTGAGTGAATATTTCTGACCACCTAGTGTCCTTCTGGATACCAAGAAGCAGATAGGCTGTGGCTCTTGTCTGTTTAGCAGTTGGGCAATGGTTAAAATCTCTCATGCAATCTCAGAGACGGCGAGAGCAAGGCCGGCTTCACCTCTGCCTTTGGTGTAGTAAAAGAGTTTGCTTGTTCCAAGTTTAATGATTCAGCACTATCACTCTGAAATGGCTTTATTATATCCAGCACTTCATTATTTTAGCTTCAGATACTTTGCTGTTATATCTTCAAAACTGCATTGGTTTGAATGAACTATTTGGTAGTCAGAGGGGGTATCTTATGATGAAGAGTGCTTTATTATTGGTTTTGTTCTCTCAGGATGTTTCTGTGATCCAGTGCATGATGCTAACCAGAAATTGTGGAATTCAAGGTCTCTGGGGTCTAAGTAACTAACAAACTTCCAATATTCCATTCCTGTCTTCCATTAATTTTGCTGCTGCTCTTTTCAGGCTGTTAGGCTGTGTGACCAACTCATTGCCTGGAGCTGTGTCAATCATTAGAATTGAACCAGAATGGTGAATATTCATTTCAAGTTATATAAGCAAATAGGTGTGGCTCATATTTTCAAATGATGTTTGATGTCAAATAAGGAAATATATGCCCACAAACTCAGCTATGTTCTGTCTTGCTCTTTTGGCTCAGATTTCCTGCAATGCAATGTAAAATCAACTGCATGAAACCCAAGCAACCAAATGCTTTATTACTTGAACACTAACATTTTATACAAAATAGTAGTCCAAATTAAACTGGTTTTACTGGAATTTACTGCTGCTGGTTGCTGTGAGCACTGAGCATTTTGCTTTAATTTACTCAAATTATGAAATATAACAGGGAGATAATTGCATTGGTTTTACAATGTAGTTATATTCCACAGCATCTGACTTTGGCACTACTTTGCTTTTCTGATGTTATATGGCAGTTGTTGTCTCCTTCTGGAGCTTTTTTTTTTTGTTAGTGTCGTGCATTACCTGAATTGGTAGGATTATTTACGTGAAGACACTTCTATTTTAAAAACAAAATATATAAAGCTTACAAATGTGCCATAGTGATTAGTGAGAAACATTTGTATTATTGATAATCTTTTTTATCAAAAAAGATTGGGGTGGGGGCAGAATAAGGAGATATTGTAGAATAAGGAAAAATTGTAGAAAACTTTGTCTTCTTTCAGTCAGTATTTGGTGAGCAGTAACCTTCTCATCAGGTTGTTTATAGCTGGGGAGCCAGTTCTTATTTCCCCGTCATTTCCTCAAAAGTCCTGCACTGAAGTTGGTCGCAGCAACCACAAGCTAGTCTGAGTATCCAGACAAAGTAAATGACCTCTGGAAATGACTGGACTGAAGTCAGGTTGAAAGGTGATGCTAAACTTCTGTGATGCCTGTCAGAAGGGTTGAGTATTGCAGATATGAAGCACCACGTTTCCATCTGAGTAAACAGGAGGCCCTACTGCTCAGAATTGCTGATATAATGATGATAACGCTAAGGAAGAAAGCTATATCAGCTAAGGTCTTTATACTGTGAAAAGGTAGGTTTCATTTAATGTTCTATGAAACCACAATTCAGTGATAACAATTACAGGGTACCGTCTTACAGTTCTCTTGACAACAGACCACAGGAAATGGAGCACACATTCTTGTTACAGAAGAAACAGGGATTATCTCCTGTAATTGCATTGCTTGCTGTTCCTTTTCTTGTAAGAACTTTACAATGTGTTAGTGTCTCAGCTGTTTCTGACAGCTTGACATTGATCAATTTTGAGAAAAGTCTATACAGTTGTTTTCTGGGAAAAGCAAAAAAGCCTTTAAGAAAAATAATTACTGCTGTCCATACGGAGTTGATAGTGTTTATTATATCTGTTGTTTATTGCATAATTTGCTGGATATTGTAGATTAAATTAAGGGTTTATATGCACTCTTTTTTAAGATACAAATGAAGTTCCACAACTTTCTTAAAAATACAGATTATTGGGGGTGAGAAGAGAAGAAGCCAGCTGTCAAAATATTACATTGCGTATTGTTCTTGTTGCAGTTGCTAGTGGGGTGCTGAAGTGATGCTTCCTCTGAGAAAAAATCTTGATAAGCAATTGAGAATCTACTTGAGCAAAATCACATTAACTGACACTTCTGTAATAGAACGTGGCTTTGCATTTTTCTTTTTGTGGGAATTTGTAGTTTAAAGTTCTTTCTTAGTCTTGGTCTCCTCTTTCCTGGCAATGTGTTTTGCAAGGCAGAGGAATGCTTTGTACTCCGTGGTCTCATGAGTTTATCTATTATAATTTTCATTTCTTACATTTTGCCTTCTTAGTTGACTCTTCATTTCTTTTTATCATAACTTGACATATTTGTTTAGTTGCTGTTTTCCTGAGGTCTGCAGCTCCCCTGTCCTCATCATGTCACTTTTGATTAAGCAACTGCAAAGCCCTTTACCCAGCTTCTAAAGGGTAAAAGTCAAAAATCAATAATTTGAGTCAAATTGCCAGTCCTCCCAAAATGCAGTAGCAGTGAGAGGTAAATGAATGATTAAACATGATTAATAACAGTGTAATGGAAGATGCAAAGTAGGGAAAAGTGCTCACTTCAGCCTAAACTCAGAGATTTATTGCTGAGTACTGCAAATAATGGAATCATCAATCTTCCAAGGACTGAAAAAAGGCATCTTCTGCAGCCATTTTAAAATGCAGTGGAAAAAAATCTTGCCTCTTCATCACTGTCTCTTGTGGCCCAAGAGTATTCTTATATATAATTATAAAAATCTATTTATTCTGAGTATATAAGAATATATTTATCAGCCAGGTTGCATCATTAAACTCCGAGGCCCATTTGAATGGGAACTGCACTGTATTAAATTTTACTGCATGCAGTTCTTGTTGACTTTCATTCTGGGCCTGCTTCTCTCCTCTCTCCTGGCTCTTTTTGCGTTTAAAGGGAAGGAATCTATACACATGGGTTTATTGTTATTTACTGTCTATACAGACAGTTCATATTCATATGATCCATCTAAATTATTCCTGTATTTCTTCCAGTCTGGAATGTAGCCAGACAAAATATACTCTGGCAGATACTTTCATGGGTTGACCTTTTCTCAGTCAGTGAATGAACAGCCGCGATACTCTCCATGCAAGATTTTGGGACTGGGACCCAGGCTGCAGCTCAAGCCATCAAATTTTCTGCCTCCAGCAATGGACCATATTGCCTGCGGAACTCCTCTCAATCATTTTGTCTTTTAACCTTTTTTCATTTTAGCGAGTATTGACTTCTTGTATAGGCTTCCACCTTTTCTTCTCAGATGAAAAAGAACTAGAGAACTCGTTTCCCGTTCTATTTGATACATCATCTGTGTGCCTCACTGCAGCAGCAGAGAAGATGAGAAAGCATGGACTAAGTCAGAGAGCTCTGGGCACTTCGATATGGACTTCTAAGTAGGGCATATGGAATTTTTCAAGTGTCCTGAGAGCTGCAGCTCTAGTCTGTGTGGCTCAACCTCTCTGTGAAAAATAATCTTCTAAGGTCCTGTGGAAATATACTCAGATATTCTCATGTCAGACACTGCTGTTTGGCACGGGAAATAGTGAATGTACTTGGGACTCTCAAAGAGTTCTCAGGAGTTACCACTGGAGTCAGTCATGAGAGTGATGAGCATACTAATAATATAAAGTGAACTGAAGTACAAATAAAGAGGTTGCATTGTCAGACATCAGGACTGTTCAACTACACTTTCAGGACCTAAAAAAAGCTACATAAATTTTCAGAACTGTTTTGTGTGACTGCTTACTTCTTACTTCAGAAAAATCAGTTCTCTTTATTTTAGGGGAGTATATGAGACTTACTATAAGTAAGATATCTTACCTGTAATTTGTTGTTTACTGATAATGCCAGAGCTTTGCATTAATAGAAAAATAAACTGTGCCTCTAGTTATTAATAAATTTCTCTCTGAATTCAGGATCAGACATAATTATTGAAATCAGAAATAATACATATTCTAAGCCAGAAGGGCGACCATGATGTTTATTTCTTCTGTCTGAGGGTGGCACCTGAGACACTGGCCCAGGATGCCCAGAGCAAGCTGTGGCTGCCCCATCCCTGGAAGTGTCCAAGGCCGGGTTGGATGGGGCTTGGAGCAGCCTGGGATAGTGGAAGGTGTCCCTGCCCGTGGCAGGAGATTCGAAGGAATGATCCTTAAGTCCCTTCCAACCCGACAGTTCTATGGTTTGAGACATCACTGGGCCAGTGGCCATTAATGGTATAGTATTGTAGTTATGATCTAGACTTTTTTCATCTGCAGGAATCTTGTCACTACCTTATGGAAGATTGTAAACTCTAAAGGGAGGGGAGTGATACTAAATCTCATATGTAGGTTCAACTTTATTTTTAACATTTTGGAAATGAAAGTAAAGTGTTCTTTAGCCAGGGGCAGCTTGTTTCTGTTTCAGTGTCTTTTTTGTAATGAATGAAGTAGAAAGAATTTGGATGGCTTTAGTGTCCCTTAAACATTATATAAATAATCTCTACCCTTAATACCTGGTAGAAAAAAAAATGAAACTGATTTGTCATTAAAAAACAACTTTTTCAGAATTATAGTAGTTTAAATTTTAAGAATGCACAAGGTATGCATTACATCTTTCAAAAGACTGCACATTCCTAGTACTGAGAGTAATGAAGCTACCATACCATCATCAGAACTGCGCATCTACTGGCTGATATATCTCTGTGGTCTCTAGCGGAAGTAACCTGCACACCCAAATGCACCAAATGACCTTAAAGGGAATCAAGAAATCTCCAAGATCCTTGCAGATGATCAGTAAGGTACTGGTAGGTGGCTGGTACTGGTAGGTGAACATTTCTCATAAAGTAACTACTTTATCTCTGGTGAATCAGTCCTGACCCTCAAGGGAAATCCACAAAGCACCTTCAAAGATAAGCCTTAATATTAAAATTCATGAATCTGAAAAAAGATAAAAATGATGGACTTATTAGACATACTGGTTTTAAAGGTATTGTAATTTTCTTAACCACTTTTCTCATTTCTCCCACCTCAGTAACAAGTCTATGTTTTCCAGCAGATGAGTTACTACCTAATTTTAACAATCCAAACTGTCTCCTTTTTCTTTGTTAGCAAGCCTTCCTATATTGGAGATGCGAACTACTTTTCTTTCACATGGCTTGATTAACACATTACTTAAATTCAGAGCAGCTTAACTTTGAAGATGGCTGCTTCTGTTTCAGATCTGAAGAAGTGCTTGATGTGCCTGAGGCTGTGTCTGTTCATTCCCATCTATAGCAGTTGATCTAATAGCAGGTATCACATCCCACTGTAAGCTTTGCCTCACTTGTGCTATTGAGGGAAGAGAACAAGAAAATTACTTTCTGTGTGTGCAAAACGCAGGCAGTTGTGTAATTTTCTCTCCTAGTATTTCTTGCAATTGTCCATTTGAAGCCCAGCTTAGAATATATCAATATTCAGTCATATATATATATCTATCTATATATCTTTATATTACTATTTAAAGTATTTGAGGTAGAGGGGGAGAACTGCTGAACAGTGGTAATTAGAAGACAGTAGAAGGCAGAGTAAGTAAACTCGGCTTTCCTAATGGAGATAAAGTCCGGGTGCATCCCTTTGGACTTTTCCTACAGGATAGGTCTTTGTACGTGTAAGTGCTTCTGCTGGAGGTGCATCAAGTTCACCTGAACCTAAAGAGTGCAAACAAAACCCTTGTATGGCAAAAAGTGCATAACATCGATTGCGTGGCTGTGCCAGCGTGTGAGATGTGCAGAGGCAGGACGTGGAGGTGACTGTTCAGGGTGCTCGGAGTGGGCGGCTGGGGAGAAATGGAGCCGGTGGGGTGGGGAGACCCTTGGGTAACGGTGAGCGCCCAGAGGGGCGCAGGAAGGACTGAAGGCTGTCCTGCTGAGGCCTGCTGTTCTAGCCACCCTCTTTAGCAGTTCATTATATATTTACCTGCTTTAATACTTACAAATCGGAGCAGAGCTGGTTTTAGATAGACATAGAGTATTTTATCGTTACATACTTTATTATTTTCTTAGGAAAAGTTATTTAGATAAGGGAGTGGCTGTTGTCTTCCCTAGGAGAATTTTTAGTAAAAAATAATAGTCTTTCACATTTTGCATCACATACCAAATTGTGCTGAGAGTGCAGCAAATCATCAATTAAACAATGCGTTCAGTTGATGATTGGCCCATTGCTCCACATCCATAAAACATCCAGGTATTGGAACAGGAGGCAGCCTACAAAGGAAAATAAGATCAGAATGTACAAAAGAAAAATATGAATTCTTCATAAAAAGGAAAATTCTTTATTAAAATATATTGCTAAATTATTGCTGACTTACAGGCAGCTATTTTAAGGGTCACTTATAAACGGGGTAAAAGGAAGCTGCTGTTCTTCCTTTTTATGGGCTGTATGACCAGCAATAGTTCATTGAGTTAGCATTCTTCATCCTTCAGATGAGCATTCTTAATAATATTAATACTCAGGACACAAATACTAATTTTTTTATGTGAGCTTCAGGATTCTGCTAGTGTTTTCTTACGAATTTCTGTTTGGCATTGCAGAAAGGGTTTGCTTTGAGTTTGCTGTTCAGGTAGATGAGCTATCGCTTTTTCAGTGCACTAGGGTGTTACTTTCATTGCTGTTACAACCTCCTCATTATCTTTGTTGCTTCAATATTTTGCTGGACAGCTTGTATTCACTGTTACAAACTATGATAAAAATTAATTTGGTTAATATTAAACTAGAATTGTATTAAGTGTTGCAAACTCATAACTAAATTCATACAGTGTACTAAGTCTTTGTTTTCACACAGAAGAGTACAATGCTTAGCATTTGGATTAAGCAAACTAGGTGATTTATTTTCCCTTCTCCTTTGCTTTTCCTGGCAGTGTTCCCCTTTTTCACTTTTTGTAGTACCTCAAAATGTATAATCCACTTTCCCCCATAATGTGACTGAACACTTATTGAAAGTGCAACTTGACGTTAAAAGACAAGTGTCAAGCAATTGCCCATATAATCTTGAGCTGGAGTCTGTCATATAAAACACGTCATGTGAGGGATCAAGGAGTGGAGCATGTTGTGCTGTTAATGCCTTCCTAACAGCATTTTGATTTGTTGTAGCATTATTTACACATTTTATGCAACTGAAATGCAGTTGTTAGAAGCAGTGAAAAATAAAACTCTATAAACTCTGCTGTAACAGCTCTGACCAGTGTAATTGCTATAACTGTGGACTGATTACTGTAATAATTTATACTGAGGAAAAGCAAGGGAGATCAGGCTCATGTTCTGTTGTTGACTTTAGGCTTTTAAAGATGGCTCAAAGCATGTATGTATACATTAAGAAACATGAAAGCAGAGAGGAGAAATCTAAAGGACTAATGGTGTGAGAGGTTTACATTTGATGAGTTCGTATAAAGCTAAAGATTAGCAAGTCTGAAGAAGAGTTAGAAGGCATTGACTAAGTATTTAGAAGTGTGAAAGCCAACCCTATTTTTCTGTTTCATGTGACATGAGGACAATATTCCATCTCTAAAAGCACAGTATATTTGGCAACAATGAAAAAGACACGCTTCGCACAACATGTTGCTTAGCTTCTATTTTTGGGATTTTTTTTAAATAACTTTTGGACTCCTGACTGTCTTCTTGTTTCCCAGAAGTTCCTTCTCTGTATCATTGACATGCTGCCCTTGCCTCGTGACAGTTCCTCTGAGTGCTTCTTACGCCCTTAAGTTTTAGCTGTTGTCTCAGGACTGATTAAAAGATAATGCTGTAGACCCCCACTATCTGCCAGGTAGATCAAAAGTCATTCCCTTTTACATGCAACTCGTTACTTAATAGTCCAACATGCATTGTTCCATACATACTTCTGTGCTGTACTACCTGAGAGGAAGGCAGAACCTGCTGATTAAATTTTTGAAGGAATTTTTGTGGCTAACAATGTAGATGGATGTCTGATATTTAAAGAAATGTCTGCATGTCAGATTTCTGCTAACCTTAATAGGTAAATCCTAGAATAATTTTAGACAAATTATTTAGATGATAGGCCACATTTGTTATTTGAGGTGCAGTAAAATAAATTCAAGCTGTTCAATGGCATGCTGCGAGAAAAGTCTGAAGTTTATTTGGTGTAAAAGCTCTGGTGTGTCGGTGAAAGGGAATGATCTTGCTTTTTCGTTTTATCTTTTGAACTCTGATCAGCTATGATGATCCATATATACCATTGGAATCCTTTTCCATGTAGTGAATAAAATGACTTCCTTTATTTAAAAGGGAGATATCCAAAAGGTTTCTTCATCATTGCACAAGTCAGTTTTCAGACCTTCTTGTTTTACCAGTAATTTCACATTATTTTATTGTCATAAACTTCAAATAAACCACAGTATTTTAAATACATCTGTTTCCCTTGAGCTTTTGGCAGTAGGAAAACTAGCTGAAAACACTAAACTGCTTTAAGTTTGGATGCATAATAGTTGCTACCCATCCTGTTTTGTAACCGGGTCAGAACAAGTTCTTTTGAGATGCATGAGGTGGAAATGCCATTCTCTTGAAGAGGAAGCACCTTCCACTTTGCAGGGTTGTCTCAGACCAGGGGCTGTATTATCCTCTTAATGCACTTGCATAACTCCCATTAGCATTAATGGAAATTACATGCACTCCCTGTGAGGTGAACATACTCTTTTGTTGAAATGAGCGATCTATTGTGACAGATTTTCCAGTGACATTAAATCAAATTTGGATTCCTATCCTAATGTCACTAATCCTAGTCCTAGTATCTTTTGATGCTTGTAGTTTATATGAATGAAATTGTACCTTTATATTGGGTCGCGTTTCTTAAAATAGAAAATCCCATTTGCAGTCCTCTAGAAATACAGGGAGATAGTCAATTTTCTTCTTCAATGTGAAATGTGGACCACTGCATAGCAAACTTAGTATTTTATTTGGCTTGGTAGTTATTGCTTGCAGATCCTTTAGGGTTTACAGAGGTTGCAGGTGGGAAACTGTTGGCCTATGGTTAGGACAGAGGAATGCTGGGTTCCTCCTTCTGTTCCTGGCCTGAAAGGCTGACTCTGGGTGACTCAGCTGCCTTAAGACACTAATTCATGCCTAAAATGTGCAGAATCAGAACATCCTGGCTCACGAGTGTGTTTTAAAATTGTCTGTAAATTGTTTCATTGTGAGTTGACAGGGCTAGCAAAAGGTTGAATGTTATCTCAGAAAGCAGTAAAAGAATTTTATCAGTGTTAGCGAGCTGTAGGTCCTGTTTTGTGCACATCACGTGGGTGTGTGATTAGTGTAACTCCCTGTTAGAGAGTGGTTTATTTGTCCCAATACAGTTGTGCTGCTGCAGCCCCTAGTGTGAACTGACATAGCATTTCAGCTCTGCTGCTCATTGCTGTCCATACGGGAGCACACTTGGTACCTTAGCAGTGACATCCTTGTGTTTGGAGGGAAGCGTGGGCCATTTCACCGTACAGGATCACACCCCAAGATGTTAATTTAGGATCTGTCTATGCATAGCCAAGAACAGAGCCATCAATGAAAAATTGTTCAAGACTGTTAGCCTTCTCCAGCAAAGTCCAGATGAGGTCATGGGGGGCAATGCTTGTTTTAAAGCAAAAGTCCTAATAAATCATAGATTGAACAGAATATTAGATGTAGTAAGAAGGACCAGGAAATTCTGAGGTAACCTGTGCTGCATATCTGACACGATCAGCATGGGAATGCTGGAAGAAAACGTTTCATTCTTATGGTGGCTTTTGTTTTGTTTTAAACATGTTCATCTACTACTATCTTTGAAAGATATTTATTTAAGAGGTCTTTAAAGAATCCACTGAAGAACTTAGCGATTTGGATGGTTACCAGACAAGTTCCAGGAGCAAAATGTAACTGGTTGCAAGTAGTGTAGACAGCACCTTTTGTGAAGACACTCCATACCTCGACGAGCTTTGTTAAGCTTTTCTTCATTGCTAATGAGTACTGGGCCCTTTAATTTCAACGGCAGCAGCGGCACGGGGTCTGTGTTAGCAGGACCCTTTCGAAGCCTGTAGGCTCTCCCTCACAGGTGTCTCGGGGCAGGGTCGGGCAGACGCGGGCCTCCAGCCCCTTTGGAGTCTGCCTGCGCCGGCCACAGCGCCGGGCCGGGGCAGCTGCTGCGTGGGGCTGGCAGCGCTCGGCAAACGCTGGCCATGGGGGACAAGAGGAGCACAGACTGAGGGGCAATTCAGTGCCCCTTCCTCGGCCCCCATGGACTAGCCATCCCCTTTGCTTATTCAGGCTCTGCGCACCGGGCGGGAGCTCAGCGCCGGCCCCTTCTCTTGGGAGCGAGGCCGGCTCTGGGACCTCCCCGGGGCGCCCAGCGGGCCGGGGCCGGGGCCGGGGCCGGGGCCGGGGC
>WBMY01006636.1:578371-608157 GCA_013397315.1 Donacobius atricapilla
AGAGCCCGGCCCGACCGCGGGGGCTCCGGGGGAGCCGCGGGCCGGGGGAGCCGCGCCGTGCCGGGGCTGTGCCGAGAGCCGTTCCCGAAAGACAATTGATGCCGTAGCGCTTCAGCTTCACGTTCGGCGCATCCCCGGACGGATCTGGGCAGTGTGCGTATCGGAACGCCTGTGTGTGTTTGCAGCTGTATAAACACAGGGAGGCTTTTTTATTTCCCTGTATACAGCTGCGAAGAATAATGTCTGCATGGTAAAACGTATTTGTGGAATGGTGTCTGGTTTTGCCTACTTCTTCTATATTGAAGGACTTGCATTCATTCCCCTATGGTATTTTCAGAAGTGATGGTCTGTGGGTTTACTGTACTTAATAGAAGTTAATATAATTATCATTGAAGTTAAAGACTGCATCTATTATATATAATTATGTGATGACAATAGGTAAAATAGCAAAATAATTCTTTGCTTTTTTCAGGTTGTTGATTGTTGCATATGGAGCAGAAAAACGTGTCTATTTTTGTGTATTTGGGGGATCCCAATAGCAATTTAACCTATCAGAGGACTAATTAATTTTCTGTGTGTCACTGGGAAGCTCTAACGGTAATATGCAAGCAGTGGACAGAAAAAAAGTAGATTGAGCTGCTTAAAACATTTCTTAAAATATTAATTCCTAGGGAAATTTATAACTAATTTACAATTCTACCTTATTTAAAATAAAGTTACAAAATATGAATGAGCTTTTGTGATGTTACCAAGCTTCTCTGTGATACTGAGTTTTTGTAAAAAGTTCGCCAGCATAAGGCAAGCAAGTCAGAAGAATGTGTCAGAATAGTAATTCAGTTCTCTAGTAGCCTGCAAGCTCTGTTCCTGACTTTAAATCAGTACAACTGTAATCTTCAAGAGTCACAGCACTGGGGATTTGATTTTTGTATTTTCTCATAAATTTTCGACTGCCTGGGGTGGGGGATATCCGAAAGTAGAAAACTCTAAGCAAACACAGCATGTTGTTGGACTACAGCAGTAATGTTGATACCAGTCTTCCCCTGGGAACCTTGTTAGATTGCAAACAAGATTCTTCCCAATCCACATATGAAAATGTGTTTGTCTCTCACAAACACAATATAATGGTTTGAAGTGATGGTTGACAGCTTTAGTAAGAAAAGACTAACCATGACTTTGCTTGATGCAAAGGAATGACTCCAGTTAAAAGAGCAGCAGCACAGCTGAATCCATTTAGCTGGCAGAGTGGATTTAATTGGGTTGGTTGCTAAGGAATGACTCCAGCACCATGTATTTCAGTGAATACTGAATGTTGGACGAATGACACACCTAGGTCTGCTTAAATAATCCACCTGGTATTGGCACCAGCCATACTGAGAGCAGGTATATGCCCCTTCTCTCTAGCCAGTTTTCCCTTCCTGTGCAGTTCCACCGTGTGTCTCACGTGCAGTTACCCTGTTCCGTGGTGACTGCTGGGCAGGTTGAACTTGTAATATCAATCCTGCATTTAGTGTTTTTAAATAAGTTAGTGTACTTATTTAAAAGAAAAACAAGCCAAAACAAATAAAACCCAAAACCAGTTAATGCAAACATTACTAGAAGCAGCATTTTCTAGAAGTAGACTTGAAGCGGACTTACATGTTTGATACAGAGTTACAGGAAGAGTCGGATGTTACTCTTGGTTATGTTGTAATAGTTAAATTACCTGACTTCAGTGAAGTTCCACAGAGCTTATACATGGGGCAGCTGTGCTGGGACTCGCAATAGTGAGGTCGGGAGACCAGTCTATGCCTTTTACATCTGTGCCAAGCAATACTGATCAATAGCACGTTAAAAATGCCATCTGGGATGGAATGGACATCAGTCATCCCCTGTGTATTCTGCCTATGCTGCTGTAGAAGTGACATTAATTACTGAAGGCAGTATTATAAAGAAGTCTTTCCTTGGTGTAAACGCTACTTGGAAATAGCCCTGTGCTGGGTTCTTTTATAAATGGAGTGTGGATGTCTGGCTTTATCTCTTCAACATTTATAATGTGAGTCAGTGTGCCATTTTGTGTTGCCACAAAGGGGGAAGCAAGAGGACCAGATTTTCTCAAAAGCAGCCTTCTAAGAGGTTTGATAGGCTTAAGAAAGCTCAGCTAGATGCTCTATCTAAAGAAGATTTCATGAATTTCTGATAGCACTTTCCTAAATATAAAACATGACTGACTAGATTTGTCAAGTTCATATGTGTAATCTGGAAGAAAATAAGAGGCATACCTAACGTTCATGAGACCCACTACAGATTAGATGTCTTTAATACTGGAGGATGGCCTGCAGAGGCACAGAGAGCAGTGGACCATCTGTATCATTCAGATCAAAATGCATCATTGGAGAGGGTGCTATATTAAAAGTGAAGGCAGATTGGGGCACTGCTGTGGAACTGTTCTGGCTTTATTTGTGAGTTGCAGATTAACCTTATTGACAGAAGAGGGAAAAGAACTGTTAATAGAAACTTTGTCTCATTTCTTCCTGGCAGTTCATCAAATCAAAGACTAGGGGTTAAAAAACCAATCTGTATTTGGCCACTGGCAATCCTAGAGATACTCTTGTGTTGCCACGCTGACAACTACTCACAGCTGGCTTTTGGACTGTACTGCATATATGCTGTTAGTTGTGGCATGTATGTCTTGTGAAAACATACTTTGAGAAATAGGTTATTTTCTAAAATGGCTTTAATTTTCTTACCTAGTTATTGGCAAGACTTTTGCACATAATTGCATACTTTGAGTTGATTCCCAGGACTACTTACCCTAACAATGGGAACATAACACATTACAATAGCGGAAAAATACTCATTGTGGGGGAGTAAGAAAGAGGTTTGGTGGAAGATGCGTGTTGTACCTGACATGACATTCTCTCTTCCATTCGCAGTATCCTTTCAGAGATCCCTGATTCGTCTAAACCACAAATACACAGGTGTGGATAAAACAGCTGCGGGAGAGCAGTTTATGTGCATCCCCAAATGTCTTAAGTATTCTGTAGGCAGCTAAGCAGCTCTCTGAGCTGAGGACAGCTTCTAATATTTGTTACAAATGGAGTGTGTGAGGGGCAATAAACTGAGGAGAAGACCGGCTGAGGGGAAAGAGGCAATGAGGTCATGAGGTTACTTCCATGCATTTGTTTTAAAGACAAGAAAAAGGAAAGACTGTTAAATGCACAACACTCTAGTGAAGGTAGTTATGACCAGATATAGCAAGAATGGGCAGCCTTCCAAATGCTTCAAGAAGAGTCAGCAAATGCCCTTATTTTGAGAAGCTCTTGGCTAGTATAGACTGAAGAAAACCCACATGAACTTCCAGACCTTCAGAAAAATGTCTGTGTGTAATGGAAACATCTATACCGTCAGTTGTTTTATTTTTAACAAAAGTACATATGTAGTAATTTCTGAAGAGCAGAAGGCATATCTCTACCTCCTCCCTCAAAAAGCTTGTGTCCAAGAATGTGTGCCTGCTAAGCAAACTTTCTTTCTATCCTCCCCTTTCTATCTGTTGAAACAGATCCAGGTTTCTTTCTGAAGCTGCTTTTGACTACTCTGGACAGTAGCAACACATTGACTCTGACATGGTTCTTCCCAGCTGTACTGCTGCAGATGGAATTCTTAGTACAAGGAATGAAAATTGATTGGATTTCTCAGTGTTTCTTTCGCTGTCGCCTGGCATATTTCTGACCAGCAGCAGCAGATACTAAAGCTGCACCTGTACTTGAAAGCACTTTCCCTGCCCATTGGAACAAGTGCTAGGATATTTAAATAAATCTTTAGTTTCTAGGAAAAAAGGTAACTTTGCCTGCCTGTGAAACTGACTGGATGGACTAGTAAGGAGGATTTTTCATTTCCTTAAAACCCTATTAGTGTGCAAATTTGGAAAGTAACCTTAAAATATTCCATCATGGTATAGCAATGTGTCTGCTGACTTAGGTGAAAATTCATTTCTTATATGAGCACAGAAACTTCCTATAATTTTTCAGACCAGTGGTTTTGCTATTGCATGAAAACTTTGATTAAGAAAGTATCTCTCAAAGAGCAATTGCTGACAGAGAGGAAGTAATAATGTGGCTATGAAATAATCTGCTGGAGTAAAAACTGTTTTCTGTAGGGACAGAATAGCCAGCATGTTTCTTAGGGTAAAACACATTGTGCTGTGTTCCTTCTGCTCTGGCATTTCTGAGCTTCACAAAAAGCAGAGAATCTCCCTTGCGTCATTTTTAATTGATTTTTCTTCTCGTACAGGAGATCATTGGCAGCAGTCCAGAAAAAGGCAGGGGTCAAGTAGGGAATTCATAAAAAACTGACTCATTGATTGCTGGATCTGATGAAATAATTAGTACTTGATATTTTCAGTACTTTTTCATGTTGTTATTTTGACTTCTGAAGGCACGAGAAGATCCCTTTATATCAGAAGATGACTGAGCAAAACTGTGATTTCAAAGATTTTTCAGCATGCTAATTCATGTTTTGTAATCTCCTTGTAGGAATTGCTAAGAATTTTTTATTGCCTCATTAACAAGAGTAGTACCAGTTAGACGTGCTCTGTTTTGCAATCAAGTCAGTTTTGGGGTATGTGCTCCGATTTGCAATTCAGTCATAGGCAGTACAAGTCACTTTGGTGCATCCATTCCGAAACATTTGCAGTAAAGGGCCTTCAAATGTGTTCATTATTAATAATAGTATTTTTTAAAAGTGTATAATCTTGGAAGCCAGTAGAAAAGCTGAAGGGATCTCATGCTAACATCAAAGCTGTAGTAGACTTCAAACAGTATCATACCATCGTTCCAAGACCAGGGCAGCTTTGCTCTTTAATGGAATTTGTAAGATAAATTAGTGTATAGCAAATGTTCTGAGTGTTCTCTGACTTTGCAAATATGTTGTTAGCTCAGTTAATTTTGCTATGGTCCTATTTAAAAACAATGATAGATATTGTTCTTTTTCTCTTCAACATCTACATTTTTGATATAAACAAAAATGTCATATGTAAACAGATCACTGGAAGGAAGAAGAAGGAAGATGAATGCTATTTATATGTATGAATGCAAAAGAATTTGAAACCCTGCTAAATCCTTGAACTTGCTGCCAGATCAGAGCTTTGAGTGAAATTTCGTTGCCTACATTGATAACAGCTTATGAATTTAATTTTTCAAGTTTCTGCTTCTAGCTGGCACTAGAAAAATAAGAGTTTGCTTTCTTTTTGTTTGGGAGTTTGGCTAGTTTTTTTCTTAGGAGTTAAGATTATTTCAAGTGCATTGCTTTTTACTTCTTTGGAGGGAACCTGGCTGTTCCTTGATGGGTGCAGAGGGGTGAAAATATAGATAAATACTTGTTTCCCTCTCCCTTATAGGAGACCTGCAAAGAAAAAGAAATAGAAGCCGTTAAGCTACCTTGTTCAGAAAGAACATTAAATCAGCACAACATGGCACAGCATAGTATTGTTCTTGGATTGATCACAATGACTGTTTTATCACTGTTGGATGGAAGTTCGACTTTCCTGTTAAATCAGCGTCTGAAGGGAAGATTTCAAAGAGACCGTAGAAACATCCGCCCAAACATCATCCTTGTTCTTACGGATGATCAGGATGTAGAACTTGGTAAGAGCCCAGTACAAAGAGAATTTCAGCCAATGAGTATGACACTGCTTTTTCTTGAAGCTAGATTCTTGCGTTCAAAATAAGAAATTCTTTCCAGTGTGAAAAATGATAGGGTGAACAAGTTTAAACCTGCCTTCATGTAGAAGATCCTTTCCATCTGCCTGCAGTTCAGGGACAGCAAAAGTCAGTCCCAAAATGTTAAAGTTTCTGTTTCTGTGGAAACACACAGTTCATGCCTGTCTGTCTTCATCTAAACACCTAAACTTTGCTTCTGGCAATTGCAAGTATAACCTGGGAAGCTGCATGCCAAAACAGTAGGTTTAAATTCATAACTGTACTGATAATTGTACCATGTTATTATCCAAATTCTTTTCTGTAATTGCAGGCATTCATTACATATACAATTTGAATTTTATTTGTTAAGTGTTACTTAACACAGTCATGCAATTCTTGTAATTGTCCATTTGGATATGTAGTTGATTAGTGACCAAAATGATACAGAATTAAAAGATCTACTCTGTTATCAATACTATGGTAATTGTTGAAGAAAGGAGATGAAGATTAAACACGTGCTTTGCCTAATGATTTGGAGTAATGCATTAACTGACAGAGTTTGGCTTTTGTTGTGTTACCTGAACAAGCTTGTATTTACCAAATGCTGTCTTTAGTTATGAGAAGCAATTAACATTAATAATTTTGCATTGGAATTATACTCTGGTGTGTATAAAGCCTGAGTCATCTGACAAAGGAGAACTCGTGTTATCACGTGTAGCCTGGTGGAGGAGTTTTGCCACCAAATTTTTCTGCATCCGATTTCTGGCATGGATAGGAAAATTTGGAGAACAGACCTCACAGAAGAAAGAGAACATAAAATTAATCAACTTGTACTTCTCATACACTAAATCATCTTGTTGAGAAGTTAATCACAGGAACATGGCACTCTTTACAGATGGTTCCTTGATATCAATAGTACTGTATGTCTGCAGTATCAGAGATGTCACATTCTTCTCTAAGGTGGGAAGAAAGCATGCAATGGAAGTAATCTCATCAAAGTGGATGCCGTTCAAATTACCAGGATCAGATGTTGTTGTTATTACCTTTTTTTTAATTGTTACTTAGACAACAAATAAAGCAATTTCAGGAATGTATATACCAAAGAACCTAAGTATGCTTTCTTGCAGGCTTGGAAGGTAGTCCTAAAAAATGCATTGCCTTCTCTTTTATGCTAGCCTTTGTGTTTCTGATGTAATTGTCTAAGTCCTTTGGGTAGTGTATTTCACTTCTCTCATAACTTGATGCTTTCCACTTTCAAGGATAATAGGCATGTGTCCACACAAATTAGGATCTAACTAAGGAAAATCCATTTGATGAAGCTGAGATTGGAAATTCGTCATTTGCCACTAATGGCTTTGGGAGACCCAATATTTGTTTGCATTAATTTTTATTCTTGTCTGTTGTCTTGTGAGCTGTCCAAGTTAATCAAAATTGCCATTTGTGGTGATTGTGGTTGGTGCATTTAAGAAAGATGAAAACAAGATGTGAGTTACAAATAAAAGCTAAGGAAATGTTGGAAGCTATGAAAGCGTAGCAGAGAAAGCTGTGGGTAAGATTTCATCTGTTTCTAAGAATATTCTGTAACCAATGGATATTTTAGCTTTCATTGTTCTTTTGTAGCTACTTGGGAGGTGAAAGGGAATACAACACTATCTCAAGTGCCTTTAAGAGCCATTCTTTATTTATTTAAAAATAGATTAAGCAATGTGCCAGTAGCAGGTGGAGCTTACCAGAAAGACAGTGTTGTCCTTTCCTAAAAGGAATACAGCTCTTTTTTCTTTTTTCTTTTTTCTTTTTTCTTTTTTCTTTTTTCTTTTTTCTTTTTCTTTTTCTTTTTCTTTTTCTTTTTCTTTTTCTTTTTCTTTTTCTTTCATTACTGTTAATCGTGAGTTTTACTTGGGAAACCAAACCTCAGCTTTGTATCGAAAGAGGGAAAATACTGATACAGGGCTGGTAGATTGAATGCGGAATCTCTGGAGGACATCCAAAGAGAACGAGTGTAGATTGTAATGGTTACAAATGGGAGATGAGAAATGGGGACACCAAGAACTACTAAATAAAAAGAGCTGTATTGACAAGCATAATATAAAAAGAGGAATATACTGGCAAAGAATAATTAATTAGGAACAAAGACTTCTTCCCCATTAGAGCCATTTAAATCCAGGTTACTATTATGCTGGTGTCCCCTGTGTGGTGGACTCAGCATCTCCAGTTGAGTTAGGTTTGCCTACCATACCATTATGGCTTTAAAAAACCAGCTCATTTAACAGACTAGTTGGAGAAAGATCTGATTATTTAGGAGCTATTTCAACTGCATTAGAGAAGTCTGAGTGAGAGGTGATTTGTATGTGTTGAGACCTTCCTCTGAAAAGCTACAAATGTAGCATGGAAGATAATTTTTTTTAGTTATCATATGCAGAGATGAGGCTTTAGAGCTTTTTTAAATGTGAGGGTGTCTTGGGGTGAAGAAATGAAGATGTGGAAAGGATGTCTAATAGTTTCAAATACAATAAAAAGAGAAGTCTTTAGAAGACAATTAAAATTCTGGGGTTCAGTTTATTGGAAAAAAGGTTGTGTTTTAGAGTAAGCAAATGACTTGATACCTAATCCAAGTTCTTCAAAAGTTGGAGCTCCATAAAACATGAATTATTCCTTCCTTCAACAAAACACAACTAATAGGAAGTCAGTATTGTTTCATAATTAATTGGTATATTTTCTCTATTAATATTAGTCAGTATATCAGCTTTATCCTGGAGGTGAACTGTGAAGATATGCAAAGCAAAGTAATGGAAAGCACACATTTCAGTTGAAGTTTCAACAGAAAGTTTGCTTAGCTTTGTTCACTGAGTAACTTTAACACATCACATTGATTAAACTTCCATATTTTCACAGTAGTCCAATGAATATTTTCTTAAAATGACTTAAAAATTTCAACTGCTAGATTTTTTATTATCAGTGGTTTTAGATGTGTAATAGAACATTTTCTGAATTAAATATTGACACTTTCAAAGCATGATTTCCTGTCATACATCCACTAGTGAAACCTCAGAAGGTTTTCTAGCTCAGAAGGTGATGTGATGAGGTTCCACTTGCTGATTAACACATAAGTAATCTGCCAGAGAATGGTTCTCTGTATACTGGAGGCAAGCTCAAGAGAATAAGTTTTGGTTGGCTGGTTAAATGCTGTTTGAAATATTTAAAGCTGGCCTATTTAAGATTATATAGAAGAGTATACTGGATTTTTACCTTGCACTGCCCTGTCACTCTGTATTAGTTCTCAAGCTGGAGAAGCAGATTAGATCATATGTTTTTGTGTTAAAGACTGTTGATATATAGGGCATTGTCATTACAGCAGTACAGCTTCTTTTATTAAAGAAGCTTACTGTCCCCAAGGGGAGTCTTACATGTACTGTTATTTATGCACAGATGCCTCTGTCATTTAAAGGGGTTGTTAAATTTTATTTCAATATTGGGATGATAAACATCCTTTCAGACTGCCTGTTTATGCCTGGGCTAGCTCAAGACAACTCAGAGGAAACATCCACAGTTTTCAGGCTCACATAATGTATAATTAGCTGTTATAATTAACTGTGTTGTTAGTACCTTTAAGCACTAACACTTAACCCACAGCTCTTATAGAAGCAAAAAAGTAAAATCTTGCTTTCTTCAGAAACTCCTTTTTGATCTGTGAAGTTTAGCAAGTTCTAAGGGGGCAGTGCAATAACTTGCCTTGGTTCTTTTCACAAAGTGATGTGACATGTGCTCTGACCTGAGAAATGCACAAACAGATTTCTAATTTTTTTTTTTTTTTTTTTTTAATACTCATTCCAACAAAATGGTCTCAAATGAATGCCATGGCAGTTTTTAGATAAAATGACCTACCGTAGCAATTAATCTGCCTTCATGGTTCCAGAGAGTCAGATTTTGTGTGTGGCTTGTGACCGTTTTCCCATTAGGTTTTGACTCCTGGTTATATCAGTGTGCTGTATCAATCAACTTGCTTTTACATTTTCATCATGAAATCCCTGCATAAAGAGCTTAGAAGAAACCTAAATCCATTATTGACAGAAACAACATCGTTTGTGCCAGATGGTTGCAGGCTGCATTGATTAAAGCTGAACTGTTAATCCAACTCAGCCTTGGGCAGGTTAACCCCAACCCTATTCTAGCATGAGCTTCCTCTCCATGTTGTCAATTGGCTTTCTCTGCTCATAACGAGAAGGGAGGGTTGCTGATGAACAGGTTTAATCTCCTCTGCAAGGTCATGCTCTTGGCAGGTACCATGACAAATTCTTTAGGAAATTGAAATTCCTCCTTGATCAAAAAGATTTTTCCTAACTTGCTCTGATGCAGTTTTGATGACTAGTCACTGATAAAGGACAGAAACTAAATTTCTTGTTTCTATGATACTTGATGTTTCTGGGTTTAGGAAGAGCGCTAATATGGATTCAGATTTTGCTAGGTGGATGTCTGTGGTAAAGATCCAGTCTTTGACTAAAACCAAAGTTTTTAACAGTTTATTTCTGTTTAAATAAACAGAAAAACCATTTGGCAGCACTGTGGCATTCAGTAATTGTTGTCAAAAAGACTTTAATTCATGTTACCCTAATTTATCCAGATCCCTTGCTTACTTGTTTTTAGACAATGGTTATATATAACATGGTGTTACCTGCCCTAGGTAGTAATCTCAAAATCTGATTCTGCAGAATCAAGCCTAAGAAAATGTAGATAGGAAGACTGTTACCAGAATGGATGAAGCAGTTAGATAGCTAGGACTCAGTGAACCTGTTATGGAAATTATTATGGGAGCTTTTTGGTGTCTTTGGTTCAGTGACAATTGCAGAAATCAATACCTCCTAACACCTCACATTAGGGATTAGAATGATTTAACTAGAGAGCTACTCTAGCAGACCCTTCTTGAGCAGTAATTTGAACTAAATAGCCTTCCAAACGAAAGGATTCTGTGGTTACAACCCTTAGCCTTTTGCATAAGGCTGACACAAAAGGTAGTATATCAGGTTTCTAGTGAATCCAGAGATTAAATAACACTTAGGGAGTTTGCGAGCTTTGGTCAGCATGAAGTGCTTTTCATCCTCAGCTGCTGGAACGGTACTAGCAGCTCCAGAAAGGATGTAGAGATGCTGCAGATAGTTACGGGTGTAAATCCTGGATTTAGAGAGAGAGAAATAAAGGAAGCATTATGATCTATGTCAACATGCCTGAGTCAAATCCTTACTTAGGCCTCCAGTGTTTAGTCCTTACTGAAATGATGGGAGAACTCACTGAGGCAGGATGAGTAATCTCTCTGCATTTGGGTTCACTCTGAGACAACAATGCCCTTACTACTTGTGCTTCCTTCTGGTCTCTAATGGAACATCTGAGCTCTTGTGACTGAAACAAGAAGATAGTTCTGAAATGTTTTCCCTCTTTCAGGCTCTATGCAAGTGATGAATAAAACAAGACGTATCATGGAACACGGAGGTGCTCATTTCATCAATGCCTTTGTGACAACGCCCATGTGCTGCCCGTCTCGCTCCTCTATCCTGACAGGGAAGTACGTGCACAACCACAACACTTACACTAACAATGAGAACTGTTCTTCTCCCTCCTGGCAGGCTCAGCATGAAATACGCACCTTTGCAGTGTACCTCAACAATACAGGCTACAGGACAGGTAAGAGCAAGGCTGGGTCCAGCTGAAAGCTTCCTTAGACTTACTAGTACAGAGGCTAATGTATATAATATTTTAATTCTAATTTCTTCTTGACTGCAGCAGTGTATAATGCCAGAGCTTGTGTTGGTTTAGCTTCCTTTTATTTTTACTTGAGGAAATTTTTATTTGCAAACAAACAGCCAACAAAAATCCCAAGACTTCTGCTTTTCAGGTGGGAATAAAATACTGTGCATGTTTGAACTGAGGTCCTAGCAAACCTAGAATATGGCCTACAATTACCTGAAGGGTGCAGAAAAACCAAGAAAGATGCTGTGAAAAGGAATTAGTGTTTTGACTTTTTTCATAAAACTGATATATTAAGCAAATTAGGAATAGAGAGAAGGGGCTGCTCCTTTTGTGCCTTGGGACAGTCAGCTGGTATGATTTCTCTAGACAATCAATTCCCAGAAAGGTGTTCAGGAATAATTGGCAAGATGAAATGTACTTATGAGAAACAAATTATCCTCTTTGCATGCATGCACCTCAGGAACAAATATCATGTAGAAGGGATTTCAGAAAACATGTAGCATGTTTCACACATGATTCCATCTTGCTTCCCCCCATATCAGCTTTAGGTCCTTGCCTGACAGTGGTTTTGTTACATTTCTTGCTAATGCCTTTTGTCATGATGAGAAATGGTAATGAACCTGTTTCTTTTTGTGTCATTCATAGTGTATCTATACTGCAGTATTGCATTATACTTGTTATTAATAGTATGTGTCTTTTTCCCTTGAATTCATAGTTATTTGATGTTTCTATAAACTAGTATAAGCCTTGAGTAGTAACAAGATCATTATTTTCTCTCTAACTAGTCATGTGAGTTTTGTGTGTCATTACTTCAAAGTCTTGGTCTTAAATAAGTGATTTCCTTGTTTTGTTTTTCTAAAATTAAGACCTGAATTAATCTGGAAAGAAATAAACTAGGGGAAGTGCACATACCTTATTAATTGCTTGCTGTTTCCCTCCGTTTATTGTTCCTGGCACCAATACCAATGAGCATATGAGTACCATATGAGGATGTTTTATTCTTCACAGATTATTTGATTTGTGTTTACTGAGCTTTGTCTGTTGTAGTACTTTTTACATTTAGTGGTTGTATTTCAAGATCCTGCAATTTTTACTTGCATAGCTATTGCAAGTCTCCTGGTGTTCATATGTCTTATATTTTTTACATGAACTTCATGTTTAAATTTAGGCCCAAGATCTTAGTGAACCTTTATTATATTTTCAGTCTACCTCTCTTAATTTGGAAACTAAATTTGTTGGAACACATCAAAATAGGGTTTTTAAAAATACAAAGTGATTGTAAGGTGCAAATGGGATCCTCATTCATGTAGTTAAATGTGACATGCTGTTACACAAATTTAAATGGAAATTGCCGTAATTGGAGGCTGGCATTCATTTCTGTTCTCCAGTTAAAGTCTGGAGTTATCCACTATGAAGGTTGTCAGCAGTAATAAGGTAATTTTTACCTTTTTTTTCCTTCCCTCTTCCCCCACCCGCCGCCCCCCAAAGGTTGATTAGCTTTACCTGCTTTGGAAACAGCAGGAGATTGCACTTGAGAATCTTGTCTACCCAGTTTCTCAAGTTTCAAAAGAAACCTGCTAAGGAGAATATTTTGAAGATTATGAATAAAGTTTCTCTGAAATGGAGAGTCCTCCTGGAACATGACTACAGTGAACAGAGGAAGATGTGGAAAGCAAAGGAGCTAATTCATTGGTTTTTATTTTTGAGGTCCTTCGGTTTGCCATGCACGTGTACAGTTTAGCTTCTTAATTCCTTGGTTTTGTTGGTGTGCTTTGTTGGCTTGGGTGGGTTTTTGTTTATTTTTGGGGTCTTTTAAGGAGTGGAAAAAGAGGCAATGGGGAGTAAAGCTTTCTGAAGCTTGCATTTATATTTCAGTTCACAACCTTGGAGTGGAAAAGCTTTTTAACCAATTCATAACCCAGGCCTTCTCCCTGTGTTTTTTCTCTCCTCTTTTGTGTATCTTGAAGGCAAAAATTGTACTCTTCTGCTCCACTTCATAGCTTCCATCTTTTTTTCTTTTCTGCTGCTGGTTTCACATCTCCTTTGTCACTTCTTTATCCATTGTGATTTCCCTGTCTTTTGTTCTGTTGCAGAAGAGGATTCTTCTGGGGATGGGTCTTTCTGCGCTGTGGTGTGTTCTCTGGGGTAGTGGCACTTGTGGCTGGGATCTGTAGAGACTCGTGCTGCCGCTGACCCTTTGGGAATGTGCTAGTCACATGCAGGCAGGAGGGAGCAGTGTGGTGCAGGCTTTTCTTGCACAAGTTGCAGGTGAAAAACAGGAGATGGAAAAGGTGCATCTTTCCCCTAATTGTTTCTTTGGTTGTCAGTTTTATATTTTTTAACTCTGGCACTTTAAAAAGCTTGACCAACTTTGCTGGGCGCTGTACTTGAAAGAACAGCGAGGCTGAACTCAAGGGAAGTTCAGTCTTTGGCTGTAGCAGCCAGGGTTTTGACTGTCATGCACAGGCTTGCTGTCACTTTATGTTGATCAATTAAATAGCACAGGCATACCGAGGGTGAGTTTTCTTTCTGCAAGGGAAGCCATTGAGGCAATAAGTGTTACAAGTATGCTGTGTTCTGCATTAACCTGTCTCACAACTTGAAAACTGCCGGTGTCCTGAGCAGCAACACACGTTCTTGTTGTGCAGCCCCTACACCTTCCCACAGCTCCCAATCTTCCTGCGTTCTCCTATAGCTTAATGTGGGAAGTTGGGCAAGAAGGGCAGCTTATGTAAGTAAACTAATTCGGCTGATGAATCAATCTTTAGAAAAGTCACTGTAAGGTACATTTGAATCATAAATAACTTAAAAAAGTGGATGCTGGTACTTCAGCCCTAGAGCAAGACATGATTAGAATGGAAAAGAAACGACGAGATCCTGTGACAGACATTTCTGAATGGCAGTTGTCTGCCAAGTATTCCTGTGTAAACATTTGTAAGGATCTGTTTTCTATGAATGTCTGCATCTTTCTGTGAGATGGGCTTTAAAATGCACAATGCGTTGTTGCATACTTTGGTCCTGCAGCAACAAATGCCAAGATGCTATGTTGGAATACAGATTTAAAGTTTCTTTTGACCTTAATTAATGAGGAAAGCTTCTCTATTCTGCTCGTCCAGCTGGCTGCATGATGAAGTCTTAAACTGATGACTGATTGTAGAGTATTTTGTCCGCCTTCTCTGCAGGCAGGAAATGGAAAGTTTGTTTGGTGTTTTAGTGAAGATTCAGCATTAAGCTGGATAAACTTCCACTTAGAGTAAAAAACTCCGACAATCTACTGTTGGGTAGGTTTTGGGTTTTCTGTGTGAAGGAGGAAGAAATCTTGTGTGTGGAAAGAGGAGGATAAATCTAGATGTTTCGATTCTTCTGTGCTCATGGTGTATAAAAGGGAGGAGCCATGCCCGTGGTACATTTTTATTAAAATGTCTTACTGTTGTGGTTTTACGTTAGGGAACGTTTTCTGGCAAATGCGAATTGCCCGGGCTGGCTGCCCCGGCGCGGGCGCAGAGCGAGCAGCGCTGCCGGGCTGCGTCCCAGCCCGCCGGCCTCCTTCCCTCCCTCCCGGCCTCCTTCCCTCCCTCCCTCCCTCCCGGNCCGGCCCGGCTGTGCCGCTCCAGCACGGCTGCCGGGCAGCGTCCCGGCGCGGCGGAGCTGCCTCCGTCCCTCGGTCCCTCCCCGCGGGGCCCGGCCCGTGCCGCCCCTCTGTGCCGCCCCAATGTGCCGCTCCGAGACGGCGCGGCCGCGGCGGGAGTCAACACCGGCGACGCAAGCATTGCCGTCTCTGCTTTTTTCCCCTTTTAACTTTCAAAGGGTGCCTGAGAGGGATATTCAGAAAGGTACTTATACCTCACAGTTGTAGTTGTGTTTAAACTTTTGTAAGCTGTCATAGGCATTAGTGAAAGCCAGCTTTGGTCCCAATTCCATTGGGAATTTGCTTATCTGAGAAGGACTTGGCTCATCATCAGCATTCTTTGGTTTGATTCCTTGTTGACCATTTCAAGGTATTTGGTTTGAATAGTTTTATTTGGCTTCATGGGCTCCCCTTCAGCCAAATCCCCTGATTTGGTAAATAGATCTTGGCAGTGATCCTTGGCCACAGCTGAGGAATGTGCAATGCCAATTCAGGAAGAACAAAGGTGTCACAAAGATTACTGTGCTTTGCCTTTGTCCTGCTAGATATTAGACTGCACCCCTGGCATAACAACCTATAAGTTCTTCTAACTGCAGTGGTTACAAGTCACTGTACAGCACGGTTTTTACAACCATGATGTTTCGTTAATTAAATGGTAATTTCTGTTCCAGTTACAGAGAAGAGCTGTGCGTGTAAAGGCTCTTGCCTTTAAAGCTACTCTATGTCCCTGTGATAATGGTGGATGCTGTCAGTGTGCTGTAAGGTAGAGAAAAATTGGCCACCAGTGTGCAGTAGACTAAACCAGGTGTGTGTATACACACACGTATTTCTCCTCTTAGTCTACCTGGTGAAGTGCCTCAGTGAATTCATTATTTCAAGGACTGTTGCAGACATGTGAAGGGCAAGAAATAATTACTACTCATAACCCAGTCTTCCTTAGCATCTTGAAACTGATGGAACTAAAGGGATTTTATAACAAAATGTAGTCCAAAGCCCCTCTGCATCCTTGAAAATATTTCTAAGATTGAGGGACTCACTGTATGTTTTATGCAACCCATTAGATTTCCTGCAGTAACTAAGGTAACTATACTAATGCCACATCTTCTAATCCTTACAGTAGTGTCATATTTTTGGTTGTCATGAAAGGTGCTGACTTGGGACTGTTTTGTTGACCATTTTGAAGGTGGCTTCGGCACTCAGGAATTACTGATTTTTGGAAAATCTGGTCAGTTACTTTGATACCTAAAAAGAACTGATATCTCTTGAAAATATCCTACCCATGGAACCAGATTTAATACTAAATGACAGGTTTTTATCTCAGAACCTCCATACGTCTGCAGTAAATCCATTAATTTCACAAGGTTTATTCCGCTGTCCATTGTCAGCGTAAGAGTATATTTGGCCATGATGGGAATGCAAAACATAGTTGACCTTTGGGCTAACTGGTTGTTCCGTGCAGTGCTGAGAGCACTTTCTCATCTGTTTTCTTCGGATTGTCTCTCAGGGGCAAAATGTATTGAAAGTAATTTTTGCTAGCTATAGATCAGAAAAAAGGACACAAGTGTTCCCTCCCTCTCCATCCCTATACTGAGGGATTGGGCAAATGTTCAACTTTGAGCTGGGGAAAATTGCTATCAGAAGTAAAAGACTTTAGAGAGGTAGACAGATCTTTGTGTAATTAACACTCATGCTCAAAACCCATGTTAATAACTGGAAAATTGTCTGTTGAAATAGGTCAGAAGAGCAGTGCTCTAAATACATTTTCGAAATACCTAATGTACAGCATTCATATTTAAGAGTGTTAATATCTTAAAACATGAATTTTAATTTCACACTCTTGGTGGTAAGTGAGTTTCATTGGGAACTAATAGGTGGATAGATGCAGCTCAGCAGCATGAAGGATATAAAGAGAAGAGTCTGGGAGGAGGAATGTGTGGTCTGATTCCAAATATATCAGGCACTGAAAAAGAAAGTGTAATGGTAATCAGGTCCAGTTTCTCCTGTACATAGGTTGTAAATCAAAATATCTGCATTATGAATATAGAAATAAATAAATAAAACAAAACCACCAACAACAAAAAAACCAAAAACCCCAAAATAACAACAAAAAAACCAAACCAAAACAAAACAGGACAAACTCCCACAAAAACCCCCCAGAAACAGAGACAAGCTTAAGACTCAGAACTTATCTCTTATCTTAGATCTGTTGTAATGGAGAGAACAAAGTTATTTTAAGCAAAACCAGAAAAGAATCTGTTGGACTGTGGTGTTTCTGTTATGCCTTCTTACAACATCTCTGCCTTCTCTACCCCTAGCTTTCTTTGGAAAGTACCTTAATGAATACAATGGCTCCTATGTGCCCCCCGGTTGGAAAGAATGGGTTGGATTACTTAAAAATTCTCGATTTTACAACTACACACTCTGTAGAAATGGAGTGAAGGAGAAGCATGGATATGACTACTCCAGGGTAGGTCCTGTTGATTTATTTCTATTAACATTTGGACACGATCACAAGAAAGCTGCCCTTTATGGTTTCAGTCTCCTTTTGTATTTGAAAGCTGCTATGTGTAACATTATCTACAACCAGTCACAGTACTGCTGGGACACTGTTCTTTCCATTCTGGGAGGGTTGTTACTGAAAACTTGTTACGAACAGTGGACACAAGCAAAATGTTCTTAGATTGTATTAAATATTACAAACTGAAGGTGTGAAAGTAGCCTTAATTGCTTCATGTTAACCACCTCTGTGCTCTGTATGCTCTGTATGATATTGTGGCAGTGGAGTTGCAGAAACATTATGAGGTAAGAATCCATTTTCCTCCAGCTGGATCTACCCTTTCAGTTTAAGGAACTTCTTTCACAGCAACAATATTATGTAATATTCACAAAATCTTGGTACAATTTATGCTAAATCTGAATGAGTAGAGAATTTAACTACTGCATTTGTATTTCTGTGCATATAGATGCATGTGTTTTTTAATATCTTTTCAGGGATGTTATATCCTGACCAAACTTACAAAAATGCTCCATAGCCATTGTTTAATGTGTTTTTTTCTTCGTCTAACATGTTACAGCTCAATACCTGTTTACAGTCAGGAATATGTTTATTTCAGCTAAAAGTGTTCCTTTCCAAAGGAGCCAGCTTTAGTGAAGTCCTAAAGTAGGCAGAAGTGACTCTGAAGTATATGATGGTAACTAAATCTGTGCATAAACTGCTCTAGATTTAGTGTGTAACTAAGGGAGTTGATTTACTCCAGAGTGATTTGTAATGTGTATCTGGTTAACGTGTTTTGTTCGTTTTCTCTTACTGATCGCAAATCCTGCCTTCCTGTTTGTGTTTCATTAGCGCAGCGTTCACAGCCAGTTTCTCCTTTAAAAGGTTGATGTCTGGGGTTTCCTGTCTGTGATTTCCGCTTTCCTTTGCCCTCTTTGCCTTTATAATTGGAGGTACTTTGTGCAGAGAGAGAACTTCGCAACCTGCTAGGGTTACCTTTTCCATCACCAGCTGCTAAGGGGAAGGGGCAAACTACTGTGCAGAATTATTTGTCTTCTATTTTCCTTCTGATCGATGAAGAATGACAGAGCTAATCTTTACAGCTGTGTACTGAAATGTTAGGATTGAAATATGTCTTGTGTGGACAGTATCAGTCAAGTGATTTCATAGGCACTGTTCTCCGTCTGTACCAAGGAGCTGACAGGGAGCTTTATGTTTCAATACCTCCAGCTCTGTTTTGTGTATGCAAGACTTGAAAATGTTTGTTTCCACTTGTTTTAGTTTTGCTTATGGAGTTCGATAATAAATAAAAAATAAGGGTGATGAAAAGAAAAACTTTTTATAATCTTCATATCCTTGCATAATAAACAGCTACAGTAGAAAACAATGTGCACAACAATGGCACTGGTTGATGTCAACACTGGAGTTCAAATGAGCAAACAAAAGCTAAAATGGAAGACTTTTTCTTTCCTGCCATTTCTTGTTGCTGGAAATGTGATTTTCCAGGAATGACCAATACAATCAGATGATTTATTTTTTTAGTCCTATCTATTAACATGGTTAATGTTAATTACGTACCAGTGGAAAACCAGAAAAAAAAAAATCATTGATTATTCTGTCCTCTAAAGTAACTGCTAAACTCTTCTGAAAATGAAATTCTTTCAGATTTTCTTACAGGATATAATCTAGTTTGATTCTTATTTTTCAGTTTCTGTCAACATTTTTTAGATTAATTTTAACTCTGTACAGCTAGAACCTCTACAATATGGATCTTTTAAAAACCCTTACGAAATCAGTCCAGTTAAATGTTTCTGTTTGGTCTTTTGGCCTGCTAAATGCTGGGTTTGCAGTGGTTTTCACTTCGACCATGTGGAAACCTGTATCCTTAAAATGAAATTGGAAAACTATATTCTTCTAAAGGCTAAATCAAAGATGAGTGGCATGCTTCAGGTGATTGACCAGCTTAGAAAAGCAGCATCATGAAGATTAACAGCAGTGCATTTTTGAGAGCTCTTAAGTATTCTCTCTCAACTATGAATATTGTCTCAGGCATTGAAAGCATGTTCAGAAGTCAGTTTTGCTTTGGTGCATTTTCCCTTCCCCTGGGTACTTTTATGGGTGGAAGTCCTTCATTTAATGCCTCTTTAGAGTGAAAATGCCATCCCAATACCAGTCATAATCATGACGGTTTCATAACAGTCGTGCCTTGCGTTGGGACTAATGTGTAAATTATAAACAGAGACTTTGCCAGCCTTGTTCTGGGATAGACAAGAAATAACTTTGGGGAAGTAAATATAGCTCATGGAAAAAGCTTCCTTTGAATGACAAGCTGACTTCTCAGACCAAGGGTGTTGACAGAGATGAGGAGGAGGAAGTGTCTTACCTATGGACAGAAAGCTATATGCAAAAGGAGGTGCAGTCCAGCCTGTACCACACCTTGCACTTGTTGGCTTGACCAGAGGCAGATGTTACGTCTGATTTTACATTCTGCTGCGACATGACAGTTATTTGGTTTTTTTTAAGATGTAGTTTCATGTTTGAGGGGTATTTATATTTATAGTGTTTCCTGGAAAGCACCTGAGGGAGCGCATGGCTTGTCATTAAAAATCCCATCTTCAATCCCTATACCTCTTGCAGATATCATGAGAATGATAATGATATTTTTTAGAAAATATGGAGGTAGTCCAACTCTTCTACAGGAAATTTTCTAAATTCTCAGTAATACATGTGCTAGAGTTAAATCTCTATCAGATTGTCACTGTGACAGTGAATGAAGTCTTTGGTTCAGTTAGCCTGCTATCTTCTTGTGTTAGTGATTTCTGGTTCAGACAAAGGTTAAAAAAAAAAGAACATCAAGCCATTCAGATTTTCAAAGTATTTTTATGGTGTAAGGTTGGACTATATACCTTGAAGATACTGACACTGATAATTTTTTAAAATTCATACCTGGTCATTGTATATTAGTAATGTGTTTTCCATAATGCAGTTACCCACTTTAGGAAGAAAGGGTACTGTTTGGTCTCCTTTAGTGCCATTCCGTTCTGAGAAAAAGCTAGGAGCTGTTGGTTTTTTTATTTCTAGGCAGTGAAGAAAGAATGATTTGGCTCTAGTTTTTTGGGTTGTTAAAATCTGTAACTTACTTCCTCCTTCTACCTTTCTAAATGGAGTAGCTCCTTTTTTCCTATTTCTTGTGATACCTCAGATCTCTCCTTCCTATTGCCCGCCAGTTTGAAATTCCTTTTCAAGTGTCTCATTGTACTTTTCCTCTACTTGCAGGATTATCTGACTGATCTGATTACCAATGACAGTATTACCTTCTTTAGACTATCAAAGAAGATGTATCCTCACAGGCCCGTACTGATGGTTATAAGCCATGCTGCTCCTCACGGTCCTGAAGATTCAGCCCCTCAGTACTCACAACTCTTTCCTAATGCCTCAGAACACATGTAAGGAAAAAAACAAAACCTTTGATTGATTTTCAGGTTCTGGAATGTGGAAGTTCTGGGTACCTCAGGGGGAACAATGTTTTCTTTATAGTACTTGTGGCATAATTTTGTCACGAATATATAAGAGGAGTTTCCAGAGTGGTTTTTTTGGGTTTTTTTTTTTTTTTTTGGTTACCTCTTCAGACTAGTACAAGTGTCTTGAGAATGGCTGCTGCAACTGGAACTCAGAATTGTAGCTCATCGAGATGAATGGGAAGATTCATGTTGAATTCATTGGACATTGTTACAGACTATTTGGGAAGTAAAGCACTTTTTATTCTGGGCTGGGTGATCAAAATCTGGTTCTTGGATTATAATCTCTTCAGGGGAAGAAACTCTTATCTCCCTGTCCTTACTCCTGAACTATAGTACACAGTCCACATTTCTCCTGTTCCATATCTGGAAAGGACGGAAACACAGGCCCGCAGCACCAAATGACACAGGCTATTTCTGAATGAGCTGGTGTGTCTGGACATGATGCAATGTCTTGAACAGATCCCAAAGGCAGTATTGCCTGGTTCCTGAAGGAGCAAGTTCATAAGCTCCATGTTGAGATGTTTCGTGTTTATAGCACGAGAGACATTTTGCATGTACTTACTTACCCAGCTCTTAATGCTGCATTACAGGTATCTCCTCACATGGAGGTAAAATGAATGCTTCTCCCAAATCATCTCTTGATGCAACTGAAGACATTCCTAGAGTTTTCTAATTACTGGCTTCATGCCTTCATTGATGTTCAACATCTGTAACTGTCTTCCAATGTGTTGCCCCCTCCCTTTTTAAGAGGAATTCTGTTTTACTTTGGGTTTGTGGAAGAGCTGGGACTGGTGGAAATCACAGTCAGTTGGTGGCCGAAGCTCCTCAGGCCTGGCCCAAAGTCCAGTGAGCTTTTTTGTTTTATTTAAAATAGAGTCTGAGAGAAAAAGCTTCTTTTGTTCTATTGTCTGGTCACTGTGTAATTTAGATTATATATTTCATTATTTTCTGCTGTGCACAGATCTACAGTAGTGAAGTGTTTCTTGTTTGTTTGCCAACACGCTCCTTCATTTTCTTTGAAATGAAGATTACAGAAATGCCCAATGAACAACTTCTCATGGCTTCTATGCGTGTTGACCTTAGTTTTATTACGTTCCTTTGGAAGGCATTTGGATCTCAGAGATAATTATCATGCAACATTCTGTAAAAATTTACTTCCTAGCTGAATGCAAAAGAGTAGAAGGGTTGAAGCAATGGAAAATACAGATGATATACATCTATTTTTCTTTTGCTAGTATTTTAAATTTTATTGTTCACACGAATTAGGTTTATCTTTCTAATTATAAAGTAATTGCACTTTTTTTTTTAGATTTAGGTGACTTTTCTTACAGTGATAACAATTACATAGGGAGTATCCCTTTGTGAAAAGCAGTTCTGCGAATAAAAAAAGAAATTATCCTGGTAGATTAAGGAACTATGTGTTTCTTTTCATATGAATATAAAATAGGATTTCATGTATATCTCACACAAAGAAATTGACAGTTGTCTTCTAAACAATTTTTGCAGCACTGAATAATGGCAGTAACAATAATAATGATAATAATAATAGTAATCTGCCAGAGTTTTCATTGGTCTGGGTTTAGGAGTAAATATAAAAATGCAGAACGTGTACATACTGAGGGAATGATGCACATTAGTTCTCTTCTTTCCATTTTTCCCCTTGTTCCCAAATTCCAAGGAATCTCAGTGACAGCTAAATCTGCCAATGACAAAGGGTTGCAGGCAGTCCTTGCTGTTTCCTTGTCCTGTGGCTGTTGTAAGGAAGGATCAGCGTGCAGGTGAAGCAGTTGCAGATTGCCCTAAAGCAGTAAGCAAACCCTGAACAGTCTTTGCCCAGTCCCCAAAGCAGAAGGCAGTGCCCCTTGTGCCACCCTCCACCTTTTTCTGTGGCGGCACTGGTGAAGTCTGGAAGTGGATTCTGTGGGAAAGGGAAAGCAGGATGTGTGCTTGGCATTGACTGATGTACAGACTGCATCGTGTGGCATTGCCAGGAGCAGCTAAAAGCCAGTGGAGTGGGTTTTCGTCAGGCTGCTGCTTTGCTTCTGAGCTCGGCTGTGTGCTTTGGCCAATTTATGCTGCAGCTCTCTTAATTTTGTACCGTGCTCTGGCTGGTATGACCTTTCTGCCCTGTGCTGCAGACTCTCTCCATCTCTTTCTGTGGAGCTCCTCTCCGTGTGCATCTGCAGTCTTGTCTTGTTTGAAAATTATTCATGGAGCAAATGGTCAAATGCGATCTCTCTGGGCCTTCCCTTCAGGTTCATTCGAAGAAGTTGTCTCAGCTAGCTTCTAGGAATATTAATTTTTGTATTTTTCCCATAAGAGAGACAAATCTGTTAAGGATTAAAGGGTTACATTTGTACTAATCAAAGAAAATCGTGGGCTTTGGTCGGATTAAATAGCGGGAGGTTTCAAATCAGCCAGGAAATCACAAAGTAAGCGGAAAAGGAGTTTGCGAAGCATTTTTGATTCATTCTGGGCATCACATAGCAACAGTTTCCATAAATGTCAGCATTTTCAAAGAAGCAATGTCATTATTTCAACCACAATAACATGCTGAAATTCAAGAGACTATTAACAATACAGAGAGAATAGGCACCAGCCTTTTCCTCCCTGTATGAAGAAGCTTCCCCTTGCCACCTATGCATATTTTTCAGAGAGCATCTGACAGAGGCTTTCAGCATAAAACATTTTACTCTCAGATTATTAGTTTAATATTGATATTAAATCTCATGACTGTCATATTCAAAGATACATTAGATATGCAGTATTTCAATGAGAAGCCTCAATTTACATTATTTTTTAGCTTAGTAACTTACCTTGCTGCTCTGTTGCCTATACAAAACCAAAAGTAGAAATTTCCCATATAGGAACTTATCAGGAAATTCTGTGTTGCTAAGAGGTAAATAAATGAGTAGTTGATACTTTTTCCTGTGTTACTGTGTCACTGTCGTGTCTTGAACATTTGCATAGACCAAGTTTATTGCTTTGAATGAAAAAAGGAAGCCTAACCAAATTACCTAGGAAAAGTAATTTTTAATGTTTTAGGCTCTGCATGTGATATGTTTGAGCCATGATGTGAAGAAATTGTAAAACGTGGTCTTCAACCTAAAGTAGTAAGGAATTAATATAGTATGTAAGAATAGTATTTCTTAAAATGTGAGCTTTAATAATGGCTTTTCATGAGTTGGTGATGGAGAGAGTTGACATCATGGTGGTAAAGTAAATCTTTTATTTAGGTTCAGCTAAACTTATGCATAGAAAAGTGATTGCTGGGGCTTCCAACCATGTGAAACTATGGACAATATTTTTCCTCGTCACTTTAATGATGTCCCAGGACTATGAGAACTTGGAGGAGCAGTGAGATTCAAGGGGGGCATTGAGCCAGGTTCTTGGGGTTCTGCAAGCACTTCAAGTGAAGGAGTTGGTGGCTGGATGAGTCTTCAAAATACAGCCCTATTTCCTTATCCCACTTTTCTTCACAGGTCTTTAAAATCCAACTTTGTGACCACTTCTGCTGCTCACATGCAGTTGGATACCAGTAGGCAGAGTGCCTGTGCTCCTCTGGTGCATAAGTGTGAAAACATTCAATTAACCAGTTGTGCTGAACTCCAAAAAGCTCTTAAAGAACATAGTACAATCTTTACAGCAAGTTCTATAGTTAAACAGCTTGCACAAGACACAGTATTTGGTGCTAATGTGGGCGGAGTGAAAACAAAGCAAATTGAATGAGTAGGAGCTCTATAATACATGCTTCATCCTGATCATACTCATGGAGTTAAGAGTTCTGAGGCTAAGTCTCTTGGCCTTGAAATGTATACTTGTTAGTCTGAAATCACTGGAAACATAAGGTCTGTTTAATGTTTTCATAGATTTTATTCCCCCCACCAGTGGTTTTTACCCATGTTTCATAACATGAAAGTAGAAGACATTTCAAAAGTGATCCTAATATTTTCTCATGCACTTCAGATAGTACCTCCTATAGTGTTAATCAAAGAGAAATTAATATTCATTCCCATGCCTTTTTTCTACTTGGCTAAAACATTGTGGTTTTCTCTCTGTTTAGTACTCCCAGTTATAATTATGCTCCAAACCCAGACAAGCACTGGATAATGAGGTATACTGGTCCCATGAAGCCTATACACATGGAGTTCACTAACATGCTACAGAGAAAGCGCCTTCAAACACTCATGTCTGTGGATGACTCGATGGAGATGGTAAGATTAACAGTCGCTTCTGTTTGGTTTTGTTTTTTGGCTAAACAGCTGCTTGTTTCTTGACTTAAGCTCCACGTTGTCCTTCATATGAAGATAACGGAGGAAGAAGGAGGAGAGGAGAACTGCATCGTTTTTTTAATAGTGTGTAATCCTCTCATCTCTGATCATTTTGTCTCCTTATTGAATGTGTAAGGTTCCTCATCTCCTAAAGACAGATACTCTGAGTTGGGTGGTGTGAACAAGCTGACTGCTGATAAAGAACCATAGAACCACTGCTGATAAAGGGGAAGAGAAAGGGATTGCCTGAAAAACTACATATCATAAATCCTAAAAATGTATCCTCTGATAAAGAAAAAGTCATCCTACAACCTGTTGGAAATAACTACCTAAATGTATGTCTATTTTGATCCTGTAACACTGACCTTCTGAGAGAAGAAAACAACAGCAGCAAGAAGCAATGATACAGGAGTCCTAACTGGAATGACCCTGGGGTAAACCCATCCCAGGAGGTTAAATACTGGAAGGAAATAAATACGTAGATGGGTATTTAAAATTGTCTACATCGTGTAACAATGAGATTCCCTAATGCAAACTATTTGTTTTCAATAAAATGTCTGGATTCACTAAAAGCTATACTGAAAAAGAATGCTTTTGCAGATTTATATGTGTTGCAGTTTTTCTGCTTATCTCTTGGCATTCTTATTCAAAAAAGGTAGAATATAAAATTAGAGGAGCCCTCCAGGGCAAAAATGAGATTATTTAGATGGAGTTGCATGAGCTTGTTACTAATGTCTTATAATTACTGATTCAGGCAAATATGATCTCTGCTTCATGTTGATGAAGTGTTTAGATGGATCAGATATCAGTGTTAGGGGAAATTGGTGATTTTACCACACAGTTTGGATTTTCTGCTTAGTGAAAGGATTTTACGGGCAAAATCAGTTAGGTTTGTTTTTAGTTCTAATTAGTAAGTTGGCCTCATCTTTTTCTACTGAATTATATGTGTTAATAGTCTTTCAAAATTAAAAAGAAAAAGACAACGAAAAACCTCTCACACTCAAAAAAAGCAAAACAAAAAAAGAACAATCCCCCCAAAAAACAAACAAAATAACCAACAAAAAACGCTCAAAACCAAAACAAGAACTGAAAAAAGCCAAACCAGCAAACAAAACAACCTGAATAAAATCCCAAACCAACACAACAACAGTTTTTCTCCTGTGCTGATGTTTTGCACTTGTGTGAGTCACCACTTTGGTGGTATCCCACCACCTTCTTACCTTTCGCAAGCGAAAATGTCACATAAAAATTGATCTTTGATGCTCAAGTTGGTGCATTTCTCATAGTTTCTTGTGTAAATCTGTAGAAGCATTCACATTTGAATCTCCTTGTAATTCTCCATAGTGAGAGAGCATGACTGAGCGATTTTTATCTGGAAGATATTTTGCCAATATTCTGCCTAATGGGGAGTCATTTGTCTCTCCATGAAGGCAAGGTTGTTGAGTGCTGCCTGAATATGTGTGAGATTCGAATGGCTGTCATTTTATTAAAACTGCTTCCTGCAAGAAAAAGATAAAAGTGAAAATTTCAAAATGACACCCTGAAACTTTTATCTCTGTTACTATATGTATTTAGTACTACCTTGACAGCTCTCATGCAAAATACTGAACCCAAACATTTTTGAAATGGCATGCTAATGTGTTTTACCTTAAAACCGAATTTTGTATTGTAATAGCCACAATATTCAGTTAGTAAAACTAAGATGTGATTCTGTATTATTCAGAGTGGTTCATCGTAATAACTCAATGCCATCCTTAGCTGTTGTTATTCGTATGTTACACATAGTCAGAAAGTGATATCCAGCATTCCACATGTAGAGCTAGCTACTCAGTGGAATAAATCTCATATTTTGTTTCGCTTTTTTTCAGATTTACAATATGTTGGCTGAAACGGGAGAACTGGAAAATACGTATCTAATATACACAGCAGACCATGGTTATCATATTGGGCAGTTTGGGCTGGTGAAAGGGAAGTCCATGCCATATGAGTTTGATATCAGAGTTCCTTTCTATGTCCGAGGACCAAATGTGGAGGCTGGGTCCTTGTAAGTTCTTTGCTTTTGTGTGTGTTGTGGCCTGAAAACTTCCTGTTTGCATCTCTAGTTGTATTGACCTGGCAGCCAAGTGGAGGCACAAAGTTCTGCCCATCCTGCTTATCTTTGGCAGAAAAATATGCCTCCTCAGAAAGCAGAACTGATAGCACGGGATGGTAGAACAAACCCGAGGCCATTGCCTTTTTGCCTGCTTGGGTGTGCAGCACAAGCCACTGCACTTCCGTGGATATAGTGAAAAATCACTTTGAATTTTGTCCAATCTCAGAAACACCCGCATTCTTTTGAGGCGTGCAAATTATACATGTAACTGTCACTTGAAATTAAAAAAATATACTGTATAATGTAGATAATTACTGCTGAACGTTGGAGCCACTTGTTTCAGTTTATAAAGACCAGTTCATATAGTGTCATCCACAAAATTTTCTTTTTGGCTGATTCTTTGAGACTACATGGTTAGGGCTGTTTGCTGGATGCGCACAAGCATGCACAGTATTACTGTTAATTAAAATGGTAGCTTTGATCAGCTAAAAAATTAAGTAAATACACTTTCTAAGCAATTATTTCAGGTAGCAAATATTTGCACTTAGGTAATGATTTTGGCCAAAGTGCCATAAATTGCTGCCTAATATTTATATCAGTGTGCATGTTTTAGCATAATTAACACACACAATCTTCCACACATGATTTTTTTTCTTTATCCCTGCGGAATGGATCTAGTGTGTAATGTGACAGCAAATAGTTATTAAAAGCATCTCATTCCATATGCTGGTTCAATTCACCGATTCACATTATCTGAAGGCAGAAAAATGTTAAATTCTGTAGATTTTGCACTGTGTTTCTGATTCATTTTCAGTAGTTGTGCATGTGAAAAAAAACAATATTCTCTAAAGAGCAGGGAGGGATTCCTCACTTGCGGTTAAACATATTACCTCAGCACTGAAAGAGTGTTTTCTGCAGCAGCCCAGAATTTCAAATGAGCTGGAATAGCCTTCTAAAAACCTGCTCTCTTTTCCTTTGACTGCAGTTTTTAGCCTTCCTGGAAAGTCAGTGCTAACACGGCCCAAGTGACTGAGCTGGTGCTTCTGCAACATATTAGGCTGGAGACCAGCCACGTTGTGTCTACTGTAGTTCACGGGTCTTTACACATAGATATCAGTAAAAGCTCTGAAAATTCCCCACTGAATTTTACTTTTCAAAGACTTCTGAAGATGCTTGTGCTAGAATTGAAATAGTCAGCCTGACAGAATCTTAATAGAACAGAGCCTGTCACAGTAGAGCAAATAGGAAGAACAGGATAAAACACCTTGGAGAAGGAATACATCAGATAATAAATAGATCTTCCCTCTCAGCCTAATTTTCTTTAAATGGTAGAACTTCAGTCGCCCGTGTTTTCTGTGAACCTTTATGTTTTTCCTGCAGAATAATTGTCATGGCTCCCTTTTGATAGCAGGGAAATTTTAATAGCACTCACCTTAGCAAGTCATTACTAACCTCTCATTTCTGTTACCAAATATGGTACATCATAATTGTTAGTAATTAAAATCAAATCAGTTAGATCAATTTAATTTATCACCTATGCTTTTGTCAGTGCCTGTTTGCTTACTCTCTCAAAGATGTAGGAATTTTTAAAAAGTATCTCATTAAATAGTGTGACTAGCAGCTTTCTTCTGTCCTGTATTTTGAGCTGGAATTCTGCACTAACATTTATTGCAGCCCATCTGGTCCCATCCTTCCTTTGTGCCTGCACATCATAACACAGTGATTCTATGTTCTTTCCCCCCCCCCCATTTTTAAGAAGTTGAGGGCCTTTCTTGATTTCCAATCCTTGTTTTTCAAAGAAGTAAGGAAAAGCAATAGCACACAGCTGATAAACAGTATCCATATATGTAATATTGTCAGTAATTGCATGCTCAACTTCAACACATATGGCTGAAGTAAGTGTTTAAGGTTCAACATAATAAACAGCTGGGGTGCAGGACATGAAAGATTACTGAGAAAATTTGCTGACAGTCCTAAACTGGGAGGAGCTGTCGACCCTTGCAGAGGCAGAGAGGCCCTGCAGAGAGACGTTGACAAATTAGAGAGATGGGAAAGCATCAACTGTGTGAAGTTTTGGAATCTGCACCTGCAACAGGACAACCCTGGAGACAGAGACAGGTTCGGGGGAGAGAGGCTGGAGAGCAGCTGTGGCAAGGGACCGGGGGGTCCTGGGAGCCAGAACGTTGAATAGGAGTCAGTGGTGCCCTGGCAGCCAGGAGGGCCAGCCGTGTCTGGGGGAGCATCGGGCCCAGCATGGCTGGCTGGGTAAGGGAGGGGATTGTCCTGCCCTGCGCTGCCCTGCCCTGCCCTGCCCTGCGCTGCCCTGCCCTGCCCTGCTCTGCCCTGCCCTGCCCTGCCCTGCCCTG
>WBMY01006636.1:608667-641055 GCA_013397315.1 Donacobius atricapilla
GCTCTGCCCTGCCCCTCTGCCCTGCTCTGCTCTGCCCTGCCCTGCCCTGCGCTGCTCTGCCCTGGGGCAGCCTCACCTTGAGTGCTGGGGGGGCAGCAGTTTGGGGCACCACAATATGAGAAGGATACAGAGCTATTTAGAGAACATCTGAAGGAGGCTATGAAGATGCCGAAGGGTCTGGAGCCTTGTGAGGTGTGGCTGAGGTCACTTGGCTTTCTCAGGCTGGGGGAGACTGAGGGGAGACCCCATAGCAGTATAGAACTTCCTCATGAGGGGAAACAAAATGGTAGGCACCAGCACCTTCTCTCTGGTGACTAGTGACAGGACCCCAGGCAGCAGTATGAAGTTCTGATGGGGGAGGTTTGAGATTAGGAAAATGCTCTTCTCGCACAGGGGAAGCAGTCGTGGCACTGAACCTGCCAGAGCTCAAGAAGCATTTTGGACAAAGCTTTCAGGCACATGTTGGGATTCTTGTGGCTGTCCAGGCTTGTGCAGGGTCACAAGTTGGACTCGGAGATCCTTGTAGGTCCTTTCCAACTCAGGATACTCTATGTTTCTCTGAAGATAAATGGAAAACATTTGTGCAAAAGTAGACCTATAGTAAAACCAAGTCACAGGATTAAAAATTTTGGGCATCCATTTAGCTACTGAATTCTGGGCTGGATGGATGTGAGTTCATATATCAGAGCTAGATGCTCTGATATATGAACTTATATTTAGCTGTGACAGTTCAGTACGTTTGGGGATAGAAGCTAGTTGATGCTAGTATTTTATCCAAATTTGAAGTGAGTTTAAATTCAGATGTACTGTTAACTGTGGTGGCTGAGGAGCACATGCCATACTCTGCAAAGTACCTGAGGATGGCTATTTGTACGTTTTTGCAGAATGTGCAAACTTGTGCCCTTTGAAAGATCTTTTTAGTTCAAGCTGTTATTTTCTCCCTTTTTTTCTTCATAACTCTCCCCCCTATGCTGCTTTTATCTTCATCCCTTTCCTTTTTCTGTCTCACACTGTAAATTAACAGTCACTTTTAGTTGTTACTAGTGCCTTGCAATATATTTCTCATGTTCTCTTCAGAACATGCCCACTGTGATAGGATCTGAGGTACTCATTTCTATACCAGATTTTTAAACGGGTGAAGTATGTGCTACCTGCCAAATCTGATTTTTAAGAAAGTCATCAGCATGTTTGGCGAACATTTCGATTCTGTAAGACACCCAAACAGTTTTTCCAATGGTTTTTAAACCACCTTTTGCAAAAATTAACTAACTTTACCTTATGAGCTACTTTGCTTTCTCAAAAGTGCTCTGTGCTAAAGTTTTAAATGTTTGTATTAGTCCCCTTGAGGTTATGCAACTTATCTATATATTATATGTTAATTCCCTTCATGGAAAAGAGTCATATTGTGTCCTCTTTTATTTGCAGGTGTCACAAAACAAGCCTTTTCAGGTCCTTGGACTCTGTGGAAGCTGGAGTTGCTTAGTGTTATTCTATAGACTTTGAACTCTTTTGTCCTATCATTTTTTTTCAGGAATCCTCACATTGTGCTGAATATTGATCTTGCACCCACAATTCTAGATATTGCTGGATTGCATATTCCATCTGATATGGATGGTAAATCCATTCTAAAGCTGCTGGATTCTGAGAGACCAGTAAATAGGTAAGAAATGGAAATGTTACATGGAAACAAGCATGTGTTTGTACAAGAGACTGAACAAGTATTCAGCAGCATGCAGAAAATTTAAAGGAAAATATTTTAAAAATCACCATCTATCTGAGTACATCATTCACTGGAAAGTCTGAAGCCTGTTTGGCATATACAACTCACTTCAGTTATTTACTTTCATTCTGGCATGTTCATATTCTAAATGTATGGCATACATGGCATCTGTATGTACTAAATGTAGAAGTGAGAGGGCTACACATGAAGGCCTTTAGCTATATAAGTTACAGACTTAAATGTCTTTGTGGCATCATTTGTAGCAAAGCATCTCATATGGAATAAATAGTAAAATAACTGAAGGTGTTGGTTGTGTATCAAACTATAATATAAAGACAGGCTAGCACTAAAAACTACAGTTTTTATTTAAGACTTTCCATCAGTATTTTCATTGGAAAAAGACTGAGGAAGGGAATTAGACTTGCTAGAGAATGCTTGCAAGAGAAAATCAGAAGAAAAAGGGAAGGAGAACTATTTGCTTTACAATAGCTGGGTGGAGGGAAAGGGGGAATGGAGCAGCCGCTTTAGAATAGGATAATTTTTGGGTAGATGCAGGGTAAGAGCCCAAATTTGAGTCAGGAAATGCTGATTTAATTTGTGATCTTTTGTGAACACAGAAAATTCAGTTAATCCCTTCTGCCTTAAACATGCTTGCGTTGAAGAAGTTGTACTGTGTAAACTCGTTGAGGATTTCATTCCTGTGAGAAAAACATATCCTTTGGTTTTCAGTGGAGAGACGTTATGTCCCTGCTTCATAGAGCTGGATGTCCTCTTGTGCTGTTATGTGGCATGTTTCTTGTTGGACTTAGGGGTGGGAGAGAAAACTGGGGCATGACTTGGCTGCTGGTTTTGTGAGAATTGTGTCTTCCTCTCCTCATTTCCTCCTAGGTTTCATTTAAAGAAAAAGATGAAGGTGTGGAGAGACTCATTCCTAGTGGAAAGAGGGTAAGGCAAGTGTTAAGCACAAAGCTCAGTCTGTTGAAATGGAAGGCTGTTGACTCGCTAAGGCAAAGCCGCGCTGTGCCCAGTGTAAAGCCATTTGGCTGTGCCAGCAGGGCCACGCTGCAGTGTGCCCAGTGGCAGTGACTGTGTGATTGGAGGGAATGGATGGCCTCTGCCTACAGCCTGCATCAGTGTGCTCCTCTGCTGGGGGAAGGGCAGCTGACTTGGACTGAGAGAGGGTCCCATCGTCCTTTCAGCCGTTGCCCCCCACCCTCCTGCTTCTGTCATGGGACCAGGAACAGCCCTTCATCTCTGCATCTTCATCTGATGGCCATTCCCTCTGCATCACTGCCTTAATGCATAAATGGGGGCATGAGGGGTTTGCAAAGTGCAGCCCTCCAGAATGGGATGTGGTCTCTCTATATTGACAGTTATCGCTGCCTTTCACTTAGGCATGTAACACAGTGTCTTGATTTTATGTTTTTCTATGCACCCAGAGAGCAGGACATGAATAACTTGTGTGTTATTGGACAGGCTAAATGCTAGTTTCTACTGGACTGTTAAATTTTGGCTGCCAGGGATGCTATGGACTTGGAAATCACTACTCCTCTGAGTCTTTTCAGCTACCTGTATTTGTGTGTTGGAGTTAATATTAACGTAAGACTTTTCTTTTTCTTTTACAGTAAGCTGCTGCATAAAAGGGAGAATGAGAAGGTAGATGCCCAGGAAGAAAATTTTCTACCCAAATACCAGCGTGTGAAAGACCTCTGTCAGCGAGCTGAGTACCAAACAGCTTGTGAACAGCTTGGCCAGGTAGGGCATTGTTGCCCCTGACTGCAAGTAAGCAGCTGTAATTGGGCTAAGCTCAACACCTTCACTGTGTCAATGTCCTTCACCTCATCATCAATGCCAGCATATAAAGCAAATGGCTCCTTCTGTGGCCTTTGCTCAAAGCTTTATTGCAACATTTATGAGACTGACTGCCAGTCAGGAAATTGCTGATTCAAGTGTTCCGTATTGATTCCTGGCTGCTGTTAAGAAAACCATCTAGGCTGTTTTAATGTTTTGTTTCCCAAAGAGAATGTGGTTTGGGATTCATTAGTGATGAGAAGCTACAATGTGCATAACAGATTGGCCTTTTTCAAATACATAATCCTTGCTTTGCTTTGAATTCTCTCTTTAATTCATTTTGTTGTTGTTACTTGGAATTTCATATAGTAATGGGAAACTAAAATTCTGTTAACTCAATATATCCCTCCTCTTAACCAAAACACACTGGGAAAACACACGTCCAGTTACGACTGGAGGCAGGCTGTGTGTATGTGGGCATAAAGCTCATTGATGGTGTGTCATTTCCCTTGTTGCATAGCTGTTATGGGCAGATATGACAATATGTTCACTTTACATACAAGTTACGTAGAAGAAATTAGTGGGGAAAAAACCTAGGGTAGTATCAATACGTGGTCTTGACTTGCACAGGAGATGATTTTGTAAATTTACCAGAGCAGTGCAAAGGCAAAGCATGGCTATCTCCAGAGAATTCACCGCCCTGGGCAAAACTGACTCTGTTCCATTGCTCTCTCATGCAGGTATGGGTCAGAGAAGCCCTTTCCAAGGACTGTAAAACATTCTGTGGATAAAGGGGTCCACGTGCTAATGTGTCTGTTGTCACCTCATATCCCGGCAGCCCAGGGGGCTGTCAGGGTAAGTTAGGCTGTGGAATACGACTGTTCTGGCAGACAGGATAGGAATGACTACGCAAGCTGTAGTCACTAATGTGTTCCTTAGGCTGCAGTAGTTCATTTTTTTGCTGTCAAAGGCCGGACTCCATACTCCTGGCTCTACTGATCACATAGTTCAGTGCACCTGTGAAATGAGTCCACTGTTCCTTAGGTGTTTGGATCCAATTTATATGTGTAAGGGTTTTCCAGATGTTCTTTTCCTCCTGTGGCTTCTAGGTCAGATTTAGTATACAGAGCAATTATAACGCCCTGTTCTTTGTAAAAATGCCAAACTTAAAGGAAGACCATATGCAGTAATTTATTGTCATCACAAGTCTTGAGCTGAGATTTTAGCTGAATGGGAGCAAGCCATTTTTTTATGAATTTGCAATGTTATTTGAGGAACTGGAGCAAAAGTTATTGTTCCTACAACATTGTCCAGTAAGTAGTATGAGGAAATATAGCTTTTTTTTTTCTATCACTATTTTCATTTCAAGAGAAGTATAAAATGTCAACTCCATAGTCAAAATTACCCATAAATTCCACAGCATAGTTGTGCTAAGAGATGCTTGTGCTGCATCCTCATTGTCAGGAGACAGAGAGGAGAATTGTTTTGAGCAGTTCGGTCAGGCATAATAGGAAGTGATAGGATGAAATTGAGCAAAAAAAGAAACTTATGTTGGACATCAGGAAAAATTGCCAAACAAGTCAATTAAAATCTGTGAAGGGCTCTCAAGGGAGCCTCAATCCATCTAACCCCTGCTCTAGAGAATATGTCCTAGTAGTCTGTCCAGATAATAGGAATACTGAGAGATGAATGTGCTTATTTGAGGATAAATTGTGTCTAAATTTGGGTGCACCCAAGAATCTCTTCAGAGTGAAGGAAGACTAACTTCTGAAACGACAAATGGGTGTTGTCTGTTCGCTGGTGCTGTTCACAGCTCTGCACAGTGAGTAGAATGAGCCCAAGCTAATAACATACCACTGCCTTGGGGAGGTGACGTTGTGCAGATGCAATGGTTCTTTAGCAGATGTCTTCTGATCCTGCAGGGCACTCTATTTAACAGTACTTGGAGTGTTCAGTGCAGAAGGTGAATTTTCATATCCCTGATGCAAAGATAAATACCCATCTGGGTCAGAATTAGTTGAAAGCTTGCTGAAGTCATTGGCACTCTTGACTTACACAAGTTTTGGGGGCCTGCCATTCCATGCACAGAGAAATCTGAGCAGTCCCAGGGAATCTGAAGTGTGAGCAGGAGACAAGAAGCACAGATGGAGAACAAAGACTCAGAAGGGGAATGAAGGACAAGAGACAAGGCAGAACTTGAAGGAGAGGTGAAGAAAGGACAGGTAAATAAAGCTTTGAATATGAGATGGAGAATTTGAAATTCTGCTTTGTGAGCATGCAAGCTTGTGAATATAGGTCTATTGCAACAAAATGACTTTTGCAAATCTGTCACCCTCCTTAACCTATATTCGTTTTGATAAGAGAGTACCAACATCATGGAGATGAGGCTATTCGTGGTGTCTAAAACCTTGTTTTACAGTCCACTATGTGGATTTTTTTTGGCATCACTAATATATGTAAATTCTTCTCAGAGCAATGGGAATCTGTGTATTGCCATGCTTTCTTTTTCAATTATTAGGGTTTGGTGTGTGTTGGTTATTTGCATCCAACAAAGGGTGACTGCAGAATCAGATGAAAGAACAGCTCAGCATTTATATTCCAGGATTTAAAAGAGATGAGCTCTTCCCACATGAAATAATAATAAAAAAATGCCTATCCTAGTACCTAATGGCTTCCACACAATCTTTTTATTTTTAGGGTAGTTTGGCCTTTCATTCTAAGCTGGCTGGTGAGTGGAAGCTGACTCACTTTTATCTGGTAGCCTGAATTAATGTGCTTTTTTGGAAACCAATTATGATACCAACATTGCTCTGTAGAGTATTTCCAGCAGCCCTACAGTAGCATAACAACAGCTGCACAAAATCTCCCTTTAAGTAAGTTGCCAATTTTGTGCACATTTGATAAATGTGCAATACCTGCAGCACTGCTGATTGTGAGCACTCCCAAAATTAAAAAATAGATTTTTTTTCTTTATCAGGACCTGGCATAGTACAATAATTCTCCTAACTCATGAAGAGAAATAGTTGCCTGATTCACATTGTTTCCTTTTCAAATACATCTTATTTTCAAAGCTTTATTTACATGCAAATCTGATACAAGTAGAAATTACCTTTAAGTAGCATTAAAAGTATCATTTTATATGGCAGTTTTCACAGGAGAACGTTCAAAATGCAAATGTTTGCACTTGGTTTCTTCCAGGTGTTCTGCAAATGAAAGGTTTGACATAATCTTCCCTCCAATTGCTTTGTACTATCCCAGGATCATGAAGGGATACTCTCTTTTTGTAACTGGCCTGAAGCTACCACAAGTAAAAGCACGTCCACTCCTTGCTCGGTGCCCGCAGTTCTCTCACATCACATGGCATTACATAACTAGGGATGAAAACTGTTCTGAGCAGTGTGTGGCTCCCTTCGCAGCTCAGAAATGGTACCTCTACATCATATTCCTGATTCCACCACAATCATTATTGGCCATTGCTTAGTGCCAAGGGAGGAGTGATAGAAAAAAAATTACTTGTATTTTCTCCTTTTTCTGAGGCCACTGTAGCTTGAGGTTGTATCAACCAGACCTAGGAAACAGTGTCAGGTTGTGGAAGGAATCTCTTTAAAAATTGGGAAGAAAGTTTTGGATCTATCTATCTTTTGTGGTTTATTGGTACTTTTGTAGCTAGCAGAGATGTCCTGAGGTTATGAAAGAATTTAAGTTCTCTTGATGAGGGACATATATCAAGGCAGCTAGAGTCCAGGTAATGTCAATAGTACTTTTGGCGGATCTTTGGAGTTCCTGAATTTCAAAACAAGCTGCACATGATCAACTTTCAGGATCAAATTCTCAATCTGTGATTGCAGCAAGAAATTACTTGCTGGTGACTTAATACATTAAAAATTTTATCAGGCCTGGAACTGTTGAAATTAGAAGGCAACAAACCGTGAAAATTAAAATAATGATTTATTAAGGCTGTTATCTGAGGATTGTATTCCTTATGGGGAGCTGTAATTAACAAAGCAGTTTTCCTCCTTGAACTAGAAATAGCCTATAATGATTTTCAGAGGCTATTTTACTTACAGGATTTTTTTTGCTTGTTGCTTCACAAACTCAAGAAATTTGCATTTCTGGATAAGAGATTTTTTTCAGTATTGGCTGTTGAAAGTAGCTTGCTGAAATTGACACTAACATTTAATAAAAACCCCAGCTTTTAAAAATATCCTGCTATGGGTAGTGATGTACTTCAGTTAAAAGACTACTGGAGGTCAGGAAATGGACTTCAGCCTCAGTGCTGTTACAGGCTCAATTTGGAACCTCGAAACAAATCAGTTCCCCTTTTGGTGCTGCTGGTTTTTTCCTTCCCAACTAATGTCATTTCTGCTAAGACTGCATTGGCTTCTTGGCTTGTGCAATCCCTAACGCAGCAGCTGGGACCATTTGATAGCACGACCCAGTTATTATATTAATAATAAATTAATTATATAATTGTAGTCTTAAAATTAGCTGACTACCTGATTCTTCATTTGTGTGCTACTTGTGATTGTCCCGCCTGCCTCATGTCAGCTACAGTTTGTGGCATTAAAAAGCCCTCAAAATATTCTGTCAGTAAATTGTTCATCTATCTAATAATTTCAAAGCATCAGTGGTATGTAGTGTGTGACAACTGAAATTGAGCTGGGAGTTCAGAGATCTGAATCTCAAAAAAATCACGAGTCAGTGTAATGAAATTGTTGCATTGGGATGAAACCCAGGCAGTGGTCTTCATTTATATACTGATAACTTGAAGTGTGGGAAACCAAACTTAATCCTTTGCCAGCGGATGAGTGGGAAGAGGGTACCAGCAGAAGGGGTGAACACAGCAAAAATGTTCAAAGGTTCAGGAAGTAGTACCTGTTGGGAAGAACTAAAGAACAGGGCATAATCAGTCAAAAAAAGAAATAGCTGAGAGAGGTCTGACTGCCTGAAACAGAGAGATGTTATGAAGAAGACCTGAGCTGATTATTTTAAGTCAACTAGAACAGAGAAGTAGTAATGTATATGTGACAAAAATGGTAAATTCACATTGTCTGTTCCCTGAACCTAGTACCACCTGGGCCAGGTGGACAAGCTGCAAGCAACAACAATAGAACGACCTCTTGTAGAGTAGTATCTTGTGTGTGTGTCTCTCTGGGTTTTGTTACTTTGTCCTCTTTAGCCCTATGGAAAATAACAGAAGGAGCAAGCCAGGACAGAGAAGAGGTAACTAAACTGTAACGGTACTGTTTCATAAAAGGAAAAAAATGTATCCTGACTACTCATGAAGTAATTAGACTGGAAGTTAGACTATTTCTAGCCATTAAAGCAGTTTGTGTATAGCTGATCATCTAGTGTGGCAGCAGCATTGGGTTCAGAAAGCATCTGCATAAATTAAAGACTGATATTACAGATGCATTTTCTCATGTTGTTGGCAAAGACAGAAGACTTTATTGTCCTGTAGAAATTTGGATTCCTAGAGCTGTTAGGGAGCCTTGCTGGCAGCTCGGTGATCAAACTGTTTCACTTTTAACTTTTCTGTAAAATAAGATGGAATCTCTTTGGCATAACAAAAAAAAAAAAAAAGGCCAAAACCAGCTGCTGAGACACAGAATGATGAATTAGGGCTCAGCTCTGAAAGATGTGTGTTTCAATGGAATATTTTGTAGCAAGACTTATATGATTGGCTGTTTTCCCCCAAAGAAGGCAGTGTCAATTGAGAGACACTCACTGAGGGAAATGAGTGAATTGTAGGAAAATATTCTACAGGGAAAGTTATAGCTATTTATTTCTCACTGGGGCCTCAGATAATGACTTTGAATTAACATCTGTGGTTGCTGTAATGGTAAGAAGACATTGATGCACAATAATGCAAAACCCACTTCATGGTGATAAGGGCTGTGAAGGAAATAATAGTTTTTTTAACACAGAAAAATACAGTATGTCTTCTTGTGGTAATGGATCATTTGCATGTTCAAGGTAAATAGTTTTACTGGAAGGGAACAAGGCATCTGTTCAGTCTACGACTGCTGCCATTAAGATCCATGTTTCATAGATATTGTAGTCTTAATTTAGTCTTGGATATGTATAGCTGATAGTTTAGGCTGGAAGGAAGACATTACAAAATGTGGTTTGATTTTTTTTCTTCCTTTGGAGTGTACATTTGAACAAGATTTCTATTCACTGCCACCAACTTAGTCTATTAAGCTAATAAAGTCCAGACTTTTCTGCTTAGCAAGCAAATAGCTGGGTAGCATGTGTTGTGCAATGGGAAGTGGGACAGGGGATGAAGCAGAAGCATCAGAACAAGCTTAGCACAGTCGGTGACAAGAAAGCATGAGCATAGCAACTAACTTGGCCTGAGGATGGTGGGAAATCTCCAGCTGGAACAGCTTTAATGTTAAAAGGAGGTGTCTGGAAAGTTTTATACAATGTGAGCTTGATAGATGTCAGGATACATTGCAAAAGCCATTTATGTGATGGTTTGAGTAGCTGTTCTGCCAGGCTTTGCCAGGAGGAAAGACAGATTCTTCCTTTGGAATTTGGATATGAGCTGGGATGAAGATTGTGAAGCAGTCTGGGTTTTCCACTGAGTTTTGGTTGGTATTAAACTCCCCTCTCTTTCGGGACTTCCTGCTTTTGAGGTGTTACAAGCTAGAGGTCTTGATTTAGGAACATATCATTTGCCCTAATGGAGAAAATATCTGGAAAGTTTGGGGCAGGTGGTGAACAAAGGGCTTTTAATTTTCTTGACAGTTGAGTTAATCCAGTATTTATAAATTATTATGTTTTGCTGCTCAGTGGTTATCTTGTCTGTGAGCCAAAGTATCTCTGGGGCACTCTGAAGTTACTCATATAGAGATGTAATTATTTAAGTAATTGTCTCTTGAAAAATATTCTAGTTGCTTCCAGGGTTTTCCACAGGTATATGCTTGATCACAGAATTGCATAATGGCTGGAAAGGAACACATGGGTGATGTTCTCCAGGCTCCCTGCCCAGGCAGGGTCATTCTTGAACGCATGGCACAGGACTGTGTCCGGATATGTCTGGCATCTCTCCAAGGGTATTCCCTACACCCTCTCTGGCCAGTATGTTCCAGTGTTCGGTCATCTGCTCTGTAAAGAGATTTTTCCTCCTATTCAAGTGGATCTCCCTGTGCCTCAGTTTGTGCCCGCTGCCCCTGGTGCCGCCGGCAGCAGCGGGCAGAGCAGCTCCGTCCCCGGGCACGCCCCGGCTGCCCCGGCCTTCCCTCGGCCGGAGGAGCTGCGGTCCGTGCCTGGCTCTGCGGGGCCCCGGGCCGGACACCGGCGCCGGAGGTGCCTCGCGGGGCAGAGCAGAGCAGAGCAGAGCGGCAGGAGCCACTCAGGGCACTGCCAGCGCGCTCTAGGACACCGCTGGCACGCTCGGCCCCCGGGACACACTGCTGACTCAGGGACAGCTTCTGCCCACCGGGACCTCCAGCTCCTTCTCCACAGAGCAGATAGTATGCTGTGCACTAGAAAGCAATTTAGAAGGCCAGAATTAACAGTGTTTAAAGCTTTCTGGTTAAGCAGAGGTTTTCACATTTTTCTTGCAATTCCTGCCCTTTTCCCCTACGTTTGAAAGCATCCTGTGGAAATGACTGCAGCTGATAGAGCCATGATATCAACACAGAGAATTTGCATTTGGACCGACAAGCAGACCAAGGATAAGCTGTTGAATCCCAGACATATTCATGCACGTGCCCATATCTCTTTTGGGGGAAAAAAGTAAAGGCTGAGACTTTCCTTCCCCTGCTCTCCGGTCCCCCTTCCCCCACCGCCCCATGTGTTCAATGTTTGCTTCTCGTGTAATTTCTGTAGCTCTGCACTGCAGTCATTCACTGGGGCCTGGTAATGCATACAGTGTGCCTTCAGCAAAGTCTTTGAGATGTTTTCACTGTAGCATACAGCTGCACCAAAAACTAAAGGATTTTTTCCGGTTCACCTGGAGGGGAAAAATGAGCATCAATCTCTTGACAAGAGATGAAAGAAATAGAGAAAAAATATTTTTTGGCCCCACATCAGAGTACTTGCAGTAATTCTCATGATGGCATTGAACTTGCCCTCTGCTGATACTTCATTTTTCATATATTAAAATGTACCTAGAGCATAGAGCTCTACTGAGCAGAAAATGTAGTTTGTTTATATATTTTCAAAAATAATGTTCAAATGAAATGGGAATCAGCAACAAACATTTTTACATCTCTTTTAGTTGTAAAAGAAACCATTGCGTATTCTAGTAAACTAACTTTTAGTTCAAACCTCAGTCTGTATGTACATCAATCAGTATTCAGCATTTATAAAGTAAGAGAGCAATTTATTTTTCAGATGTTAATTCTTTACTGCATCTAGGTAAATATGTACTGCTTTGCAGATGAAGATAGTCATGCAAAGGTCTTACTGTCAGTATCTCTCCTTGATTTCCTGATTCATTGTGCTGTAAGTTGAGCTGGGTTTATCAGCATCAGAGCAAGGCTTGGGCTGTACAGGAGGCTGAACACAGATCCGGCTCAGGAGACTTGGCATCCAGGTGTCTGAGGAAATCAATGGGCACACCATAAAACGGATCATTTTAAATGAGAGGTTCTGCCACGGTGGTAGGTAAATGGGTGCTGTAACTGGCCACTTCATTTTTGACTCCTATTAAAGTCTAATAGTGAAAGCACAGTGATCATGTTTTCAGACTGCTGTCCTGCAAACACTGGAGTGAATTGTCAATGGGAAATACAGGCTTTGTTGTTGCAGCCTTTGCACACCTTGCTGTGCAAGCTGAAGTGGCTGAGTCTCCCTCGTAGAGCTGCAGGCTGCTGTAAAATATCATCTTCCTGGGAAGATGCCCTTTTTAGTTCTCTTCTTTTATTTGGAAAACTTTCAACATTCCAGTGAGTCCTGGAGGCACAGGCTTACAGAATTTTGTAATAGGGAAGAAGAGGAAGTCTTCTCAAGATTCAACAAGAAGTTGAGTGTTTCTGAGAAGCTTTTTTTAAGGCAGTAGCAACTGCTACTGTAAGGGGGTTTTTATGTGTCTCTAAGCCTCTGTAGCTAGTAAAGTGTTGATAAGTTAAGGAGTAGGTGAAATAATTTTGTGATGTACCTGGGAAGTGGGTAGAACTTCTGTGCCAAGTTGAAGGCAGCTAAACTCCCTTGCCCATGGTACAGTTCTGACAGCAGCACAAAGGAACTGTGAGCAAGTTACTTCAGGTTTTGAGTATCAGAGGGAATTTAAGATCAGGGACAGTATTTTCTCTCGTTTGAGTTCAAGAGGGAGGGGTTTCTCTCTTCAGAGACATCCAGTGCAGATCACCATTACAAGTCAAGCCTGAGGGTGTTGAATGGAAAAAGCTGTTATGAGAACCACTCAAGATGGAGATAAACGTGTGCAGCTAAGGACTTCCACAGCTGCTCTGACCCAGGGTCCTTGAAGAGAAGCAGGCACTTTTGTAGAGCAATCCTGGAACACACTTCATCCCTGGAGGTGTTCAAGGACAGGTTGGATGGAGCTCTGAACAACCTGATCTAGTGAAATGTGTCCCTGCGCATGGCAGCGGGGTGGATAGTCTTTGAAGTCCCATCCAACCCACGCCAGTATATGATTCTATCTGGAGAGCTTCCATAAAGCTGGAAGGTTTTAGTCCCTCTAAACTGCCCTGAGAGTTATAAGACTCTCAGGATTAGGATACAGCTTGAATGTCCTTGGTGTATGCCACAGTTACGCTTCTGAAAGTTGTCACTTGCTGCCTTTATGTTTTTAGCTGTAGTGTTGATTGTTAAAAGAAATTTCAACTGTTCTTGCCCCCAAGAGGCAAAATCAGAAACAAATGCAACAGTGTTCAAAAGAGTTGCTGTTTTGTCTAAAAATGGAAGATTACAAAAATCTGGTTTGATAACAGGTGATAGATGAGCCCCATTTTACCACAAGGAATATCTGATAAATTGCTGGAGCTGGCCATTAGACAGACCACAGTTGGGACAGATTTTTAACGACCAAATTTTTCTTCCAGAAATGGCAGTGTGTGGAAGATGCCAGTGGAAAACTCAAGCTGCACAAGTGCAAGGGAATGGCAAACTTGGCAGCTACAAGCAACGGCAAAGGCACCTCCGATATTTTGCCCAAGTATTACAATAGGAATAGCGAAGACTGCAATTGTGAAGAGAATGAATACAAGCTGAACCACTTTAGACAGAGAAAGAAACCCTTCTCCAAGAAAAGTAAGCAAACCCACTGCATCTTCTCTCTCTGCCTTAGAAAGCTGTTGCTTGTTAAGTCATATAATTGTCTTGACTGTCACAGGCATTGAATTGTGTTAGCATATCTCCTGTGTATCTCAGCTGTGAAACAGCATGTCTCATATTGGACAATCAGATTTGAGACTGACTGTCTGTCTGTAGGAGGAATGTTTGGTTCTGGGAAATGTAGTGCCCATGATGAAAAGGCAAATTGCACACAGTTATATATGCCAGGGAACATGAACAGTGTTCTACAGCAAATACTTTCGTTTTCAGTAGCTCCTGCAATGCTTGGAGCTGTAACTTCAGTAATTTATTTTTAATAAGGATGTGTGTACTTCATTAGAGAAGCTGCTTGCTTCTAACATCCTTTTCTTCTACTCAGCAGAGACGAGGCGGACTTTTAATCAGAGATAACAGCCACAGGGGATGACTGTTTCTGGTTTCCTTGGCACAGATAAGTGCTTTTTCAGAAAACCCATTTTAAAAAATGACTCTGTTAAACCTTAGTCAGACTAATATCTATATTTGAAATACATAGTATAATTATAGATTAGAGGTAAATGGCAACACAGAATTATTAGTAACTTTTAATGTTTCTTTCATCTCACTCCACAAATACAGAGAGCCATAATTATTTAGCAGATTAGTCTTTCTATATAATGGCACAAACTTGAAACACAGAGTTTAAATTTATTTTCTCCCACTGTATTTGTCTTGCAAGCTGATTAGTAGTTACTAGGCGAATTCTTATTTGAAAAAAAAATTACTGGTTCCATCAACTATACTTGGTGTTTAAATGTGTGGTACAGCCGATAATCTGTAAGGAACACTAGAATTTGTACTTATTTGACTACTTTTTTTTAAGTCACAGAAGGAAGTTAAGTCATGGGGAGTCAACAGCAGTAGATGGAAGGCACTTAATGAGGACAGGAAAACAATTTAAGTGAGGGCAACATAATGCTATCTGACAATACTTAACACTTTCTTAAGTACTTCTTATTGTTGCTTTCTAAACATTTACTAATTTTCACAACATCCAAAGGAGGTGGTTAAGTGTATACTTAGCTTTAGTTTATGTACGTAGGAAGTTGAGGTAAAAAAAGTGAAACTTGCTCCCTCTCACAGAGGAATCAGAATGGTGCTTTTTCCCTGTGTTCTGCTCAGAAGAGACAGAGTTTACACTATACCCTTCAGCTCATTAACCTCATTGAACCTTAAGGCATAAACTTCAGCAAAATAAAATAGGATCTTGACAATCACATTGCCATTGCTTGTGTCTAAAGTAAAGCATTTGCCTCCACAGATGCTTTGTTTTTCCCTCTTCCCCCATCCAGGGTGTGCTATACAGGGAAGAGGTTAGCTTGGACCTATTGACAGAGACAATTTTCATTTGGTGTTGGCTATTCTTCTACACGCACTTACCTAATAAATCACACACCAAATGCAAGTGAGCCCAAAGCAGGACAAGTCAAGGTAACATATCAAGGTTTTTCCAAACAGCTTATGTGGAAAGCTGTCTCTCTGGACTGTGGTTAGTTAAGAGAGTGACCTGGATAGTCATGATGTGTATTTGGGTTTTTATGACCTGTTCTGTGAGACTTGGGATAAAGTGTGGTCTGTGCTGGGTTGCATAATTGTTAGGGCACCATTGGGGTCTGCCACCCAGAATTTGATGAGTGTGTGAGATTACACAGCAGCCCTGCTTGAATGCCAGTAAATGCTATTCATTATTGAGCAACTGCCAAACAGAAACCAGAAGTTTCTAACTGGACTGAGGGTCACGTCCACATTAATGCAGTAGCTCCAAGCAGTAGTGGAGTTTTGAAGGAAATGCCCTGGTCACTCCTTTCTGTTGTGCACAACAGAGAGAGATTTGCAAAAGGTCATTTGGTTGGATTGCAATCTACAGTCATTTGCAGAAAAGCAGAATGGATGCCCTGCATCTAGGGTGCATCAAGCGTGTTGTAAACCCTAACAGGGTATCAGGATTGGTCTTTCAGAAAGATTGAAACCAGTTACATATAGTGAGAACAGATGGTCTAAAAAACCAGACCAAATTGCTGGTACAGGGGCTGGAGCACCAGACGTTTTGATAAAATAATTGCTTTCTAGTGTAGGCATGGTCTAGAATGCATTTTCATGTGCACCAGTGCACTTAGCTGGCAACAGTGTGTCTTGGTTTGGCGTTTTCTAAATTGAGTTAAGGTCTGTTTCGCAACAGGGTCGTGTCATACAAGTGCCACGGAACTTGACTGCAAAGCACTTAAGTGCCAGAAACCCATAAACATTAATATTTGGTATGTCTGGGTTTAGGTGTCTGGAATGTTTGCATTTTTGTCCTCTCTATTTCTTCAGTATGCTCTTATTTTTATAAGAAAGATCAGACCGAGTTTTGCAGTAGGTAAAGTTTAAAGCAAATAATGAGCTCTCAAAATATTTGGCTGTGTTGTGGCCTATTATGTTTTTCTTGCTGTGGATTTGATCTCTTCTTCCTGTGATGGATGAGTGTAAGTGATTAAAGGAATTCTTAAGCTGCATGTAGGAAATTGATAATAGTAAAGAATACAGAGTAGTAAAGAAACAGAAGTGTGTACAAAGAGCTAGTGCATTTTTATTCAAATTTCCCTGACATTCATTTTACTTTTGAGGTGGTCTCAATGCTGGATCAAAATGACATTTTTAGTAACATTTTTCATTACTAAAAAAGAAAAGGTCAGTTACTTTACACATAATGCATGTGAAGTATGATTTTTAATGGCAGTTGTGAGAATGGGATACAAGAAAGTACCTCTAAACTTTATCCATATTTCTTGAGATTTTTTTTGAAATGTCTTTAAAGTGCCCAGTTTTACTTTGTGTTATTAAAAAAAAAAAGCTCTTTTGTCTACCAAATGCAAAATATGTAAACATTAGCAGAAAACGTCGTTCCTTTCAGGTTCCAGTGAAGACAAACTGACAAAATGCTGCTCAAATGGTGCAACACCAGCTGCATGAGTGGGGCTCTGAAAGCAGTTGGCTTTCTTGGCTTAAATTCCTCTGGACTCCATTTGCAACTCAATTTTGAGGTTGCAGCTTCCTAGTAATACTGTAAGACAGCTGGTTTCTGTAGCCGTTGAGGAAGAGAGGCATCAGATTCAGAGAGCTTACCAAAGACAGACCGAAGGGGGAGCATAGATGTTTTTGGCCAAATATTTAACAGCCTTGGATTGACTGCTTGTAGGCTGTGTACAGAGGTAAATAGTTTGGAGAGTAAAACCTGGGGGAGGACTGACTAATAAGTAATGCAATCAGTATTTATGCCTGCAGTGCACTTAGCAGATGGGAGCACATAGTACAAACGAATATTGATCTTTTACATCTTTTAACCACTTCAGAGTTTGATGCTTCTCACAGCATTGAGTCAGCACTGTGGGTAGCATGTTAGGATAAAACAAGACAAGCAGTCCTTTCTGAGCTGCCCCACGGCACAGCAGTTAGCCAGTGCTAAGGCTGGTTAGTTTGGCGGCAAAGAGAGGAGTAAGGTAGCTCCTGGCTCTTCAGGGACATAGCTGATGGTTCCCTGGGGCTGTCTACTGAGCTCCAGCATGCTGGATTGGTGTATTAGACTTGGGAGGAAGATGAATAGCTGGCTGAGCTGAACGAGATAAAATGAAGGAATGATTAAAGAAATGGGAGTTTATACTTTGAATCTCGTTGGTAGGGTGTAGCTTTTTAGAACTTCCTCCTACCTTGGAAAAGATGGGAGTTTCCTTCTCATTTATTCAAACATTTATTTCCTTTTCATTTATTCAGACATCCTGAATGGGCGCCTGAATTAGGGCTGGTCTTTTGTGGTTTTTTTTATCCCTCCAGCAGTGACTCACCTGGCTTAATACCAGCAGTAAACTTTGAACCACATATGGAAAATGTGCAAAGCCAGACAATCCAGCTGGTATTCTGCTTCCTGTGTGTGGCACTGACAAAAATATCATGCTTGGCCCAGTTTCAGGTGGGAGGAGATGTTTATTCTGCTTCCCACAGTCTGCAAAATGGCTTTTGAGACTGTGCAATCTATCTGAAATGAATGTAAGGGTATTGGAAAAGTCATTCTGCATTAATGCCAGAGCGTGCCAGTTAAGGTACTTTTTGTCAGTTTTGGTTGTTCGACCTCTGGTTCCGTATTTTCTTTTCCCCGTTTATTTCGCTGGGGAGACTGTCTGATCGAAGAGGCTGGCCTTTCTGTGGAGCTCGGCCTTGCAAGAAGGATCGGTCTTCTCATTTGGTACATTGGTTGAATTTTCCCTTTGTCAGGTTGCAGAGGGAAGTCCCATCTCATGAGGTGATGTGCTGTGGGTTTCAGTCTCTCTAAATGAGAAGTGACCGAAGGATCCAAGGGACTCAGTTGTTTCTAGTAATGTCTGTGGTAACTCCAAGCCTCATATACAGAGTAAAGCCTCAGGCTCCCCTAGGGCCGGAAGCACAAGAGAGTCTGTGGTACCTTGGTTGTACTTTGTCTCTCAAGGAATGAGATGATTGTGCCTAATGAGTGACTCTCAGCAGTCGCTGGTGGTGAGCAGGAAATACAGTCAGAGATGGACCCCATCATACAGCAGGGAAGTTTAAATGTAGATTCAGATTTCATAACTAGGTTCTCTTTGTGCCATTCCAGAGCAAAAAGGAGTGCTGGGGATTTGGGCAGGGACAGAGAACTTTGGAAAATAGTAATAGGGCAAAGATCAATGAGACTCTCATACTGCACAGTGGCAATTCATGACAAATATTTCATTTTGCTTTTGAACTGCAAATGCAGAAGCAAAATTTGAGGGAGTACATAGCACTGGAGGGTGGTGCTTCACAGAGAAACCGACTGTCTGGGCTGCACATCAGGAAAAGAATTGCAAAGAAAAGAATTGCATGTGGATAAAAGTAATGATTCAGGTATTATTCCCTTCCAAAAAATCAGGGATCTAGCCATGAAGAATGAACATAGAACTGGGAAAAGGCTCAGGCTGAACACTGGGAATACTGGGACAACTTCAAGAAAGTGGTGCAGGAATCCTCGCAGGGAAGGACTGTATGGTGAACAGCAGAAAAGCACAAAGAACTGGTGCCTGAGGGTGACTGGCAGCCTGGCTGTCATGACTGTCACAGTTAGTGCTTAAGGTGTGACTGCCATCAGGTGATCATGGGGGAAGAGCAAGCATCCATTTGAACGAGCCATTTGTTCTCACTGGTGCTGGACTAGAGGATTTTCTTTCCCCTTTGCCATTCTTCTGTGTTTGCTTTGTACCTGCCCTCTCATCCACCCACCCATCCATGCCAAAGTTAAGGAAGCAGCAGCTCACAGGACAATTGCAATAAACACTGTCACATTCAGTTAATTCCAAACAACACAGTATGGGCTGGGGTTTTTCCTTCCAAGAACCACAAAGAGGAGCAAATTGTAACGTGCTGATTCTGCCCCTCTTTCACTTTTTCCATGCAGAATTCAAACCAAGCTACGTCCGGAATCGCTCTATCCGTTCTGTATCTGTTGAGCTGGATGGAGCTGCCAATAACCTGGCTTTAGAGGATGGATACCAGCCCATCTTACCAAGGAACATCACCAAGCAGCACAGGGTGCAGAGGGCTGTTTTCCATGAGGAGGAAGATAGAGACATGGGGGAATATAGTGGCACTGGTAGCATTGCAGAGTACACAGCCCCTAATCTGATCAAAGTGACCAACAGGTAAGTGGACATGGTTGATTTTCAAAAGCTTTTGCTCCTTAAGTGACTCCTTTACATAAATGGGTGAGTTGAAGCGTGCTAAGCATGTTGTGTCCCTTTTGGATACTGTTTAGCTTCACTAAAACTCTTTTTCCCATGTGTACAATAGTCTTCAGTTTTGTTTTGTCAGTGCAGAGGGGCATGAAGCTCCTGAAGAGCTGCAGCGGTGCTTTTGTGTCTTCTGCATTGGGTGGAGACAGTAACCACTCCTCAGTGCATCTTTCCAGTAAGGACAAGCAAAACTGTTGGCAACAGGGGTGTTAAACCTGCATGAAACCAGGAGAGACCTCACCCCTGGAAATCAGTGTGCAGTGGGTAGCCTGACCTGGCTGGAGCCCAAAGGCCCTGACTGGAGCATGAACTGGTTTTGTGTCACTGGTTGCTTTGTACAGAGTTTTCTGTAACCAGTGCTAGGAGAGGAAAATCTATATTATGAATGAAGTTGGATGGCCCAGGAGCATTGGGAAATGGTACGTACTGAGAGAGAGAGAAGTCAGTTGTCTGACCACTGGAACAGCTAAAAATAATTTCCTCAGTGGTGAACCCAGGGACTGATGGTGTCTCTTCAGCTGTCCTTTAATTCATTTCGTCACCATTTCCACTTGTGAATGATCAGAAAATCCACCAATCATTATTGATTACATGCATTAAATTGTTCAATGACTAGCTGATGTAAACATGCAGGAACCAAATTGCTGCTGTTGATATCTATGTTTTCCATTTGACTTCTGTTCACAGAAGTGAATTAGAAACTCACCAATATGGGGAAATGTAGGCATCAGAGAATTGTGCCCTCCTGCCCTAGCTCTCATGAATGTTCAGGACCTATAAATCACATTTTTTTCTTCTGGAACAAATTGAATTGACTTTTGCTGCCTTAGTGGGTGAATCCCAGATTTGCACAAGGAACTGTCAGGAAGGTTGTATGTAATTCATGAGCTCCCCAGCAGAAAAGAAGGCCATGGGACAACATACATGAGATAGTTTAAAGAAAATAAAGGAGTATTGCAATATTCAGCTTTAATTTAAACAAGCAGAAATGACTGCATGGTATTCAACCCCTAATAAACTTTCCAGGTAAATCTGTTAAGTGGTGATTTTTGCTTTCTTCTTTATTAAATCAATTTAAAAACTGGATTTCACTACAACTTAGTGAAACATAAAGATTTTATATTGTCAGAGAGTGTTTTGCTTTCAGAGTGAAGGATCCCTTGAAAGATTTTATCACTTTTGTAGCAAATAGCAAATCTTCTTTGCTTCTGGTTTGTTGTTTTGAATTTCTTCTCTTTTCTTTCTGGTGTGTAGTAATACATCTGACAAGGAAGTACTTTATCCTTGGTCCTGCCCCTGCATCACTTAATTATGCATGGGGAAATTGCTTCTGAGTAATGCTTTCAATGCTTGCTAGTTAGTAATGATTATTTATGCAGAAAGTCTAATGAATAGGCAAGAATTCTGTGTAGCACACCATTTACATACAGAAATGAAACAGTCAACAGATTCTGCTTGATAGAAATATTCTTATTTGATTTTCCTACTTAAAAATTTCCATGGCAACTCAAACCCAGACATCTTTTCTGGTTCAGAGCACACTTGCATTTTCTTGAATGAACATTGTTTTTTGAATTCTGCATGTCATTTCCAGTCCATGGTCTGGTTTGTCCTGGAGCTGTGTTACTAAGAGCAGCTGTTGGCATTGCTGTGTATGTGCATCCACTGCAATAAACACTGTTTGCCTTTCCATGCCAAGGTGCTCTATCCTGGAGAACGATACCGTTCAGTGTGACACTGATCTCTACAGGTCCCTGCAAGCTTGGAAGGACCATAAACTTCATATTGACCATGAGGTCAGTGGTGTTTTCAGTGTGTGTTTTTAGCGCTGTTTTTTGTGGGCTGATAGGATCATGCTGTCTATCTGCCTCTGCGTGTCTTTGTCCCTCCCTGGAACCTTTTGAACTTGCTGGCTGATTCCAGAAATAATTAAATTATTACAAGTTTGTGAAGACGAGATGCTCAGTGAGGAGAGAACTGAAGGCACAGCTGAGAAATGTCATATGCCTTACGAGACAAGTAAGACTTAAAGTTGTCTCCATCCTGGGAAAAAATAATCTGGGTCTTTTTAACATCTTCATAGCCCTGTTCCCCAGTGGGGAACCTCTCAAAACACAGTGCTTCAGTATCCAAGGAAAAGAGAGCTTCATTTGTTTTGGTGCTTCTAGAATTAATTTCTTTCACTTGCTACTGCTTTTCTTAACCTTGCACTTTGGAATTGAATTTTTTCATAGGATTGTATATATGGAGAACCTGGAGGTAATTTGCCCTATGAAATTTGCCAGTAAAACTTTATCTGACATTTTTGTCACTAATATTCAATAACATAGGCTCAAACTCTTCACGGGTATTGTGTATGAAAGAAGGTCTAAGGACTAGGTAAGGATGGAACAAATGCCATAGAGAAGCATAAAGGATGGATGTCCTGTAATCTCTTACCAAATGACATAAATTCACAGTAAAGTTCTATGTAAGAATTTCTTGGGCCCCTTTTACTGTAGAGATTGATACACAAGGCGGATACTTAAAAACTTACTACTCTGCTAAGATTAAAAAAGGGCAATTTCAATATCACCATGGTCCTGTAATTGTTTTTTCTTCAGAAAATGTAGCCAATATGGAGCGTCAAAGGAACTGAAAACCCACTTCTGTCCTGTTGTGTTCCTGATTTAGGGTCACAGGGCTGGATTCTTTGTCCATTTTCCTTGAACCCTCTGTCCTGTCTCTGCTTCAACAGTCACGAGCTTCTACTACACCTATGGTCACTGATGGCTAATGGTAGTTCTGTAGAGACTGCTGTTCAGGAGATGACTTTGATTTTTCTGCTGTGTAGAGGACTGAGGTAGAGGCCTGCAATATCTGAGTGGAAATGGGCCCTGCTCTGTGTAAGCCAGACTGAGCCAAAGCAGGAGTTTCATGTAGTGAAAAAAAAAAAGGCAGTTAAAATTAAACCTCGTGAGTGGCACAATTAACTGTTGATTGCTATCTGATGTGTCCAGACACTGCCCAAGCCTGGTATGCAAAGTGATGGAACCTTGCTGCTTTGCTTCTCCAGAACCTCTGAGAAGGGGATTTCAGATCAACCCTGCCCCATCCCCCTTCCCAGTGTCAGAACATGCTGAAATGTAAGGACTTTGTTTTCCTTTGAGCAGCCTTTCTCCCCTTGCAAATGTGCTGTAGAGCACCAGAGGCGAAATCACGGGGGATGCAGGAGTGTCTGACTACCTGCAGCTGTGTGTCCCCCATTCCTGCAGCACCACATTCTGCTTTCCCAGCCAAGAATCAGAGCAGGCAAACTGAACCAGCTTCCTCCTACTGGACTTTCCTTCTGGAAAGCTAGGTAATTTGAAAATGCTTCGTGGTGGTGAGAGCTGTGGAAGATAGTGATGAGGAAGCTCTTGGTGACAGTAGAATGAGTTTGAGAAGGCTAGAATAGGACTAAATCATGCTGGGTTTCTTTCAACCTCTGTCTTTATGCCTTTTTTTCTTTTTTTAGATTGAAACTTTGCAAAACAAAATAAAGAATCTGAGGGAGGTGAGAGGTCATCTAAAGAAGAAGCGACCTGAAGAGTGTGATTGTAAAAAGCTAAGGTATTTTTTTGTGTACTTCCAAATTATTATTTGTAGTGTGCAACTGTAACTGATTTGTGTCCTCATGGGAGAGATCAGAATCCAGTCCGGGGCTGCCTGCTTAAGGTTCTCCTGTGTACACATTTGGGGGAAGGCGGGCTGCTGCACAAGGACAAGGCAGGAGTTTGACTGGGCTGTCGCGCTCTTGCTCTGCAAATAAGCACAACAGAAAATCTTCCAAAATCAAAAGGTAACCCAAACAGAATTTGCCCCTGAGAAAAGCTGTTCAGAAAGAAATCCAGGAGCACCTTCTCCTGCTCATGATGAGAGAGCCAGCTCTGGGGCTGCCGAGAGCCAGGTATCACTGAGAGTACTGCAGCCACAGTGGCAGAATGACATGAGTATCACCAAAAAAAAAAGCAAGCTGTATCCGAGTGGAGTCAAAACCACAAGGCAGCTGTGCTTAGCTGTGGCTAAAGCACCTCTTAGCAAGTAAGACTCTGAGAGGGTGTGGATAAAACTTCTCTGTCTCACTGGTGTCACAGAATGCCCTTTTGAACATAATGCTTAAAACCTCAGAGGTGCAACATACTCTACACATATGATGTTTATAATTGTGGATTGTGGATGTGGCCCGTGTGGATCCTGCAACAGAGTTTCAGCGACAGATCCAACAAAATATGGAAATCATCAATTTCTTGGGTTATGGGAGCCTATGTCAAAAACTGCTTAACTTGTATCATTCTAGAAGGTAAATCGACAGAAAGTTTATATTGGTGTATAATCTACTGCTTTCAAAACTGATTAACTGAGTTTACATAAACTGAGTTTACTTAATATGTACTGTAAAGGTGAAGTTATTTTTGGTAAATGTTTTATAGAAAATGTAAAACAATGTTACTTTTCATACTGATATAGGGTACTAGATGACTAATCCCACTGAAGTCAAAGAAATTAATCATCTGAGTTACATATGGTCAAGTGTTTGCATTGCAATTGCTTTGATTTAGCATTTCGAATTAGTTGATGAAATGCCCAGCATCTGTGCAAGATTAAAAAACTGACTGAAGAAGATAGTTCTTTAATAATCTTACTTTGTTAATTTGTGTTACAAATCTCTTTATTCTATATGCCTCATGTAGGGAAACAACCAGTTTAAAATAATAGTAAATTGTAACTGGACGTGGATATACGTTGCAATGCAGGGTTAGCACCTGGTGTCCCTGTGGACACAGGAGCTGAACAAACAGCGCAGTGAGGCTGGGAAGTGCCTGATCCAGTCGAGTGAGGTTGCCTTTATTTACTGCATACACGAATAAACTGAAGGGAGAAGTGACACTGGGGCAGTTGTCTTGCTGTTGTTCACCAGCAATGCTGTTTTTATTTTCCAGTTACCATTCAAAACACAAGAGCAAACTGAGACACAAAGGATCCAGTCTTCATCCTTTCAAGTGAGTGAGGGCCTGTTCATTTGAGAGAGGATGTGCAAAATGTAATGTTAATATTTGGTCTGTACACACCAGGCAATAGTAGCAGTATTCAATTTATCCTCTATTAAAAAGCATAACCACAGAGACACTTGAACAAGGAACTAAACCCATATCAAAATGCTTGTAAATTCTAAGATAAGGTCTCTGCTTTTGAAAGAAGCACATAGCAAACCTCAGGCTTATAAGCGCCTTTGACTGCTTTTATTTTCCAGTGCTATTGAATTGCAGAGTCGTCTGCATTTGTATGAAACACCATTTAATTAAAAAATGTGGATTCTCTCCCTTCGAACATCTGATTTTATTTTTCCTAAAATATCCTGAGCTACTTCAGGATATTTTAGGAATGTTCAAGTCTAGCTGAGTTTGCATGACCCTAATATTTCATGTGTGCAGGAGAACCCTACAGGAGAAAGACAGGCTGTGGCTGCTGCGAGAGCAGAGACGGAAGAAGAAACTGCGCAAATTGCTGAAGAGAATTAAAAATAATGACACGTGCAGCATGCCTGGTCTGACCTGCTTCACCCACGACAACCAGCACTGGCAAACTGCTCCCCTGTGGACACGTAAGACTACTGTAAACTAAGGGACAGGTGGGCAAATTTTGGCTCAGCTGGGCTGGGATGTTGGGTTGCTAGTACTTACTGGCTTTGTTAGCTCTGCAACCAAAGCCATACAGGCTTCTCCATAGTAAATAATCTCTGTTTCAGTGTTGTCATTATTCTTGCACGAAAGGCAAGGAGGTAAAACCAACTGCAAATAAGCTACAGATATTGAATGCTGTACACTGATCTGCAAGGTATCTCACCATCTGGGATGTTTCACAACCAGAGAAAGCAACCAGACAAGATGTCACTGTAATTAGTCATGTCATACGGGTTAGGTATGCACAGAACAAGAAGCTGATGCTGGAAGGCATTTTCTGCTTTAGAGCTAAGGAATGAGAATGAGAGTAACTGTCTATGACTGAAGTAATACCATAAACAGAAAGTAAATAGCAGTGCTGAAGTCAGAAGCGTGTTGCTTATGTCCTTGTAACTCTTCAATTTGCAGTGGGCCCTTTCTGTGCCTGTACCAGTGCCAACAACAACACGTACTGGTGTTTGAGGACAATCAACGAGACGCACAACTTCCTCTTCTGTGAATTTGCTACTGGATTTTTGGAGTATTTTGATCTCAATACCGATCCATATCAGGTATCTGATCACAGACCTTGAGATCACAGCTCAAGAAATACATCATTGTTCCTTATCAACAATAAACTGAAATCGCACAGTATTGCTGCAGGATGTAGTTAAGGCCTCTATCATTTAAACTAGTATAATGTGGCTCATTCCTGTTACAAATAAACCACCTGTTTTCCAAAAGTTACCAAATCACAGAGCAATAGTTACTAACAAGAACCCCCTGTTTATTGCAGCTAATTAATGCAGTGAATACACTTGACAGAGATATTCTTAATCAACTGCATGTCCAGCTCATGGAACTCAGAAGTTGCAGAGGGTATAAGCAATGCAATCCAAGAACAAGGAACATGGATCTTGGTAAGTGTCTCTTCTGTTGCACTTACAAACTCCCCAAAGAACTCTTACCAGTATGAAACTTGACTCAGTCAAAGGGATTTTTTTTCTGTACTAGTGATGTCCTGCTGAGAGCGATACCTGCATTCTCGGATTTTTGTACATGTTCAGTTTGTGTTATGTCATGTTTTTAAGATGAAGAATGACCCTTAGCATAGTGATAAATATTGCTGAGATGCAGGTGAAGACGAGGAAGGAACAATACTGGTGAAAGAGGGAGGGAGTACCCTAATAGCCACTATGAAGCTCACAGGTCAGTTGAATTTGGAAGGTACTTCCAGAGTTCTGCTCCAAACTTCTGCTCAGTGCAGGATCAGATGAGGGCATACTAGGTTACTCAAAGCATCAGGAAATTTGTTAAATTCTTGAGTGTTTGTTTTTTAAATTGATTTACCTCATACAGGCAATTGTTAGTAACATTGTTAATTTTTGTTCACCTAGGACTGAAGGATGGAAGCTATGAGCAGTACAGGTACCTTTCTAAAAAAAAGTTACATTATTATTCTTAAGTAGTACCTTCATGTTGAAAGCGCAAGTGTGGGTTTGGGAGCCACATGGAAAGGCTTGGTCTGAATTTGAAAGGCCTTTCCACCCCACTTGCTTTGAAACCTTGGCACGGTCTGTTTCAATGCGGCACTATGTTGTAATCTTAGTAGGCCAAATTCTGGCTGAATTCTTCTTCCTCATCTTTCAGATTGTGGTGCTGGTTGTTTTCTTGGTGATGGTTAACTTTTTTTCTCCTTTTGCTGCTTGAAAATTAGGCAGTTTCAGCGTCGAAAATGGCCAGATGTGAGGAGACCATCATCTGCCAAGTCACTGTGAGTTGGGAGCGATTCACCAAAAGCATTAGCTTTTACTTAGCTTTTCCCTTCTCTTTTTGCATGCACCACCTTTTTTAACATCATCTATTCTCACAGAATGTTTAGGAGGAAGGTCCTCGAAATTATGCAAGAAATACAGTACTGCCATCATTACTGACAACTACTGCTGCACAAAACCTCTTGGGACATGTTTTTTGGGAATCTTGGAGCATTAAAGTCAAGGCAATTTCAAACAAGTAAAGGTAGATGCTCAGTTGAAGAAACCAATTATGGTCAACCGCTAGTAAAAATTAAAGTCTAAATTGGTTTTGTCTAAATTTAAACTAGTAGCAGCTACCTAGTGGTTTTTCACACAATCCAGAAAGAACAAAGTCGACTGTAATTTCTAACAAGTAGTGAGGCAGCATCCTGTGTTTTCTTGCTCTTTATCCAACTACAGGCTTGTGCTGTGAGCAGAAAGAGGAATTTAAAACAGAAAGTAGACTACAAGACAGATTTGTATCTAAAACTGCTTTTTTCTTACTGAGCTGCCCTTTAAAACTCCATCACAATCTGGCAGCTCAAACTGCCAGAGTTAAAAGGTGAGGTATAAATATAAGTATATTAAAAAGTTACCATTGCCTGTTACTGTTTCTGAATCTCCCCTTAAAAAGAAGGCAGAGACTTCAATTCACTGGAAATCATGAATTGCCCTGTGCAGCAGAAAACACAAGTACCAGTCCCTTCCTAGGCAGAGTCTGGTCTTCCTGCCTGAGAGGAGTTGCTCATAAATTGCAGTGGTTTTATTGCTAATTGAAGAGATTTAAGACTGGCTTTAGATCCAAAATGAAGGTTGAATTAACAAGCTTTGTACAGGTTGAAGTTTCAAACGTCATTGGATTGTTTCTGTCATACACCTGCTACGCTTTATTGGTGGTTCACAGTGTTTCCATTGGCTTTTACTGCATGAAACTATTAAAAATACCTTTCTTACTACTTTCTACTAGAATGTTATACACTTAACTGCATTTGTTTTACTTTAAAGAGGACAACTGTGGGAAGGCTGGGAGGGCTAACCTCCCCCAGCTGCTGCACCTCCATGAGGATACAAACTGGCCAGGCCTTGAATCCATGTACAAGACTAAATGAATTGTAACATTTACCTGAAGGACTGGATAAAGTTTGAGGCCGAAATAGATAGAATGTTTGCACTGGCGACTGAGTTGAATAGAAGCAGTGAAATTATGGGAAACGTTGTCAGAAATACAGGTCTCTGAAATCCACTGCTGTACCTGCTTTTTGCTTTGGATGATACCTCACCTGCTTCACAAGGCATATTACTTCAAAAAGACCCAACTAACTAACGCTGATTCAGGAACTGACAGAGGAGAAAACCCAGCCACATCCCAAAGAGGACTGCCGCTGCAGCAGCAGTGTTTACACTGACAGTTGAAGGGACCTTAAAACACTTTCCAGTTCACCTGTATCTTTAGTTGTCATGAGAAAAACTTCAAAGCCAAGTACAACTGTAAAGCAAGATTTAGAAAGCAAGGATGCTTTTGCCTATCACCGGGGTAAAGGTAACGGTTGAAAAGAACTTTGAAAATATTCAGGAACTGAAGTCAGCAACACCAAGTGTTCTCAACACCAAGGAATTTCTTCAATTTCCTCTGAGGATACATTTTAGTTCCACATCTATTTGTTGTTCATTGTACTGTCACCTCTATGAAGACTAGACAAAATTTTGACTAACAGGATGCCAGATATTTGGAGGGGTTGTGTAGATATTGATCAGTGTACTGTTTGAAATTAAATTCTTCAGGTTGTGAAGAAATTTGTTAATAAAAAAGATGTAATGCCCACACACCATTTCTCAAAATGCTAAGTCAGAATTTATTCATTTTTAAAGGTACTGAAAATTTTCAGTAAATGTACATCTTAAATTTTAACAAAATCAGATTTGTATGAAGATTTTTTATGTGGCAATATTATACTGTACGTTCAAAACCAAAACAGTTCCTTTGCAAAAGCGGTGTTTGCTTAGCAGTGTAACTTTTACATTTATTTTTTAAAAAGGCAACTCTGAGAGTTCAATACTTGTAGTCAATAATCCAGTTATACTCTAGTCTGCAAAAAAGCAAATGTTCTGAATGACAGTTACTGTTTCACAGTACTGCTTTCACAGGGGAAAAAATCCTATAATTTTACTAAGGGAGCACAGGGTACAGAATTATTTGAGTAATTTCATAAGAACATTATTACATACATTGTAGTACAGGCACTAGTGGTGAGATTTGTATTTATCATTTGTTTCATGTTATTTTGCTACCTGTGTTTAAAGGCAAATGCCTGAGGGCGCTCATGGGACAGACTCAACCAACTGTGGCCTTCACTCCTAACAAAGAGGTATTTTTTTCAAAATGCAAATTTAACTTGCCCTTGTAGAAATGCAGTGTAAAAATACAGCACAGAGATGATTCTAAAGCCCTTCAAAAAAACTGGTTTTTGCAGTTAAGGAAATCAAGTGGAATTATATCCAGGCATGTAGATCCCTGGTACCACAACCCCATACTCAAAAAATTTACTTGAATTTAGGAATGAGAAAAAAAAACCCGCTCAAAAAGCAGAAGTACAGTCCTTGCATATGCTAAGATTGGGCTTGAGTATTTGTATCACATGTGCTAAGTCAGATACACTACACAATCTTTTCTTGCAAGCTTTTTTAAATTATGGAAGTAAAATCTGAATGTCTATCTTAATCTAGCCATGTATTTTCATTATGACTTGTTAAAAATTTCAGGGATCATCAGAAAAATCTACTAGATGATGAGATCCTGGATCCATACAAGTAAGTAAAAGAATACTTAGATTAAGTTCCCCCAAAACCCCACCTTTTTGCTGCTTTCGGAGAAAAGTTTCAGCCATCTGCCAGTTCCAGTGTGCATGCAGAAAGAATATGAGGTTAGATTATTTAAAAATTTGCATGGCCTTGTGTGTTTAGCCCGTGGTCTCTGGCAAGGTGAGGCTGTGCCTGTTAAACGCCGGCAGGGCCAGAGTTACTGCACCCGTTACACGTCAGGCAGAAGACTGGAAAGTTCTCTTGTCCCTTTGGAGGAAACACTGAGCTGTCAAACTTGTATGTGACACAAGAACCAGCTGGTATCTAACGAAAGGTGCCTTGTTGCCAAGTCTGGGGAAAGATACCGCCTCTTCTCCTTTCAGCTCTTCTAGAGCTTGTTGTTTAAGTTGAAAAAGACATTACATTCTAGTCGGTGTCAGTGCTAAATGTGTGTCTCATAAGTGAAAGGTCTGAGTTGATACTCCCTCAGCTTTTACAGCCATCTAGGATAAAATGTAAATCATTCTTTATACACAGTTTTCATCAGTAATAGCAGGAAATTTTCTCTGACCTTTATGGGATAATCAGCCTTAAAGTATTAGCTCATACAGTGTCACCAAGTTACGATTTTAAATAGAAACCTTTATTTACATTATTATTAACATCCAAACGCAAAAACCAGAAGGGCAGTTACACTTTACAACCAACCCTTTTATAAATCAGAACCCATGATTTTTCTGTTATTTTTCGAAATAAAGATACAGCTATTTCAAGCAATACTTAAAATGTAAACTAAACTTAGATGCAATTCTCAATACCATATGCCTTCTCCTGAGAATTTTTTAAAATACTGCTCTCAGAATTAAGTGGTTTCACACTTGCTGTGTCATTCTGTCATCTGGTGGTCTGCACATAAATTCTATAATAAAAGGTATGCTAACTGGTGCAACATTCAAGTAAGTTTTGTCTTGTGACAGAAACATGGTCTGAATTTCTCACTTTGGAAGCAGTATTTTAGGCCACGAAAAAAGTACACTACATACAAGTTTAATAAATACACCCTTTCTGTGATCAAAAAAGTAACAGAACAAGACTCTTTTATGCAGCAGTGATCAGAGGTTGTTGTACTAGCTAACTCATCTCTTACTGCTGAAAAACGTTACATGGGTTTTATTCAAAAAAAAAAAACAGTCAGAAAAATCTACTGCTATAGGTACAAAGCAAAATTGACGGTGGAAACTAAATCTCAACACATTTCAAACTAGAGGTACTATTTAGTGCTGCCACAAAAGAGCCTGTCAATGCATTTCAAAAATGCTCCCTGCCCCTTCATGACGTTTAAACTAAAAATCTTTTAGTTCAGAAACGAAAGTAGGTACTGGAAAGCTACAGCATTCTAAACAGATGAGAAAAGGGCAAGCCTTTATAATGTCAGTCAGGTAGGTACCAGTTTTACACAGGTGTATAAACAAAACAACTAGTTTTAAAAAAAATTATACTGTAAGATGTATATAGCAGTATAAGAGCTCACCTAATGAAAGCAACCAGTGTTTGTAGTTTCCATCAGTATAATGAAAAACTACAAAATATATTGTTCTACTAGATATAAAAAGCAAGGGATTGTTGCCTTTTACCCTCAGTAAGTAGCACTTAACAAAGAGATATGTGCCGAGAAATGAAAAAGATAAAAGTTCCTTAGGCTTTTAAAAGTTTTGCATTATAAACAGAATAACTGGACTGAAAATTTCAAATAAATGCTGTGATGATCTATATACTCAGTATTAGTGGAAGAGACAGTAGATAAACTGACACTACATTCCCTTTGAAACAGAGCTGGCTAGGTGCTAAGGATGAATTTTTGAGAATATTTCTATTGAAACTTACTTCTATTAAAATGGAAGATCACTGAACATTCTGAACAATAAAACCGCCTCTTGCTAACAGTACCAAGAATAAGCAAAAAAGAACACAGATCAGGGTTTTTTTGGTTTCTTTTACTCACTTGGGAGAAATCAGTTTTCCATTACACAATGAACAACAGATCAGAAGCACCACACATCTTAAACATTTCTGGGTCATCCCTCATGAAGGTTTAGTGGTTTAATTCCTTGCAACTGCAAAAAGTGCAAAGGGATCTTCATTTAAAGCACACAAAATGGGGGGGGGGGAACCCCCATGCTATCAGCAAATAATACATAACCAGACTTAAATACTGCTGTGAGGGAAGTCTGCTTAGAAAATACATTTGTTACTATTAGAACAATGAGGTGGAGACATTTGGTTAAAGTGTGGCTTAATATCCTAATAACAACCAACATTTTGTAACAGACAAACGTTTTCAAAGAACATTTAGCGTTCATTAAAATGGACCAAAAAGACACAATCCAGCTTCATCAACTGGAAAGGCAATTATTACAGACAGACCTGTCTGTCCTGCCAAGCTGTAAGATCTCACAGTGCAGAGCCTTCCTGTCAAACTGCCTTAGGTAAAAACAAATGTAACAAAAGTGCTCATAGGTGGAGAAAGTATTGAACAACCGGTCTTTTTTTTTTTT
>WBMY01006636.1:641062-701689 GCA_013397315.1 Donacobius atricapilla
TTTTTTTTTTTTTTTTTTTTTATAAAAAGCTCTATGTTTAAGATGTAAAAAATAAATGAAAGTGTTGAAGACCAAAGAAGAGAAATATGTGGGCCAAAGTCACCCAGCTTCAAAGTCCTTAAATTTAATAATAATAAAAAAATTCTATTTGGACCTCAACTACACTCAAGTTTTAAGAAACCAATTTCGTTAAATATTTAGCTTCACAAACTCTGCAAAAATGAGTTAGTGACCTACAAAAGTCATATATATAATACATTATTTTAAAGATTATATTTACAAAATTTATTCACAAAAAAGACTGCTAAATTCTGAATCTGACTGCAGTGTCTTGCCTTGAGTTTTCTGAAGTTATTTTTATATAAGATTATTGCTCTAATTTCCATACACAGAAAATATTACATTATGCAGTCTTTTCAAATAATTCTTGAGAGACTGTGTTTGAGAAGGAACTTGAGCACACTCTACCTTCATATTAAGTCCATATCAAAGATATTGCATTAATCCATTATATAGTCCATTATATAAAGTGCACTCAGCTGCACAGCAATATGTAAATATTAGTCACAATTGTGTTTAAATAATTTAAATTGTTTATCCTCTCTTTTCATCCCTTGGCTTCAACAGACAGAATTTTGGACTAGCATGTGCCAATTTATTTTGCACTGCTACTTTGTTTGGAAAATCCCTGACTCTTGGAGTAAGAGCAGCATTTATATTCAGGAATTCATATAAAAGAGTCGAGGCTAAGAACTACATTCTCTGTCAGCTATTGTTATTAGAGAAAGCAGGAAATTCTTACCACTGTGACTTTTCCAGCCACTTTAGTCTGCCTGGGCTAAAGCGCTTTGGATAGCTACAGGAGTCTACCCATGAAATCCATTAAAATGGCATTACCAAATTCACATTTCTAGAGGAAGAGCGCCAAAAATATTAACGACCTTTTTTATACCCCACATCATACAGTAATACATAGGCTGCTTCTACTAAAATGTATTTTTGTTGGGTAGGATTTTTTTGGTTTGGGTTCCTCTGGATGAGGAAATTTATCACTGGTTTCTGTAAGCCCAGTATGACTTGCCATGAAGGATGTGTCACTTTCCTTTCTAACACTAGTGCATTCAGCCATTCTTGTTTGAAGATGTGGGTCTAGATGTCAGCAGTATTTCTGTTAAAGAAAAGAGACTTTCATCAGAGAAGACACCTTTGCTGAAAGAAATGATTCGTGTACTGCATGTGGAAGAAGGAACTACTGACAATCAATGCCTAGAAGCAGAAGAAGAGCTTTTTAGTGCTCTACTTTGAAAATTATCTAAAAAATAAATGCTGTCCTAGAATTTCCTACACACACTCTTTGGGTATCTTTATGCCACGTAGATTTGGAAAATCTGACATTTCACCTTTATAGTCTCCGCTTTATAAAAAGCATTTGTTGTACTGAAGTCCTCCAAAACTTTCTTTATCTCCCAGAAGTCCTCATTATTCTGACTGCTTCCTCAGGTATGCTGGACAAAATTTTATGAGGTACTTTTTACTTGAATAGATATAGCTTATGTCAGTATTATGTTGCTCATCTAAGGTATTTTGTGGAAAGATTGTAGCAAAAGTGTAAATGTGTATTTTGTATTTCAACTTTCTTTTCAGTGCCTGTTATTAGCACATTTTCACCTTACATGAGGGGGTCTAAATTTTCCGTAGTTTCTGGCTATGCATACAGAAGTTATTCTAAGGTATTGTAAGGGCAAGTGTCATTATCAGTATCTGACAGAACGGATTCCGTACTATCGGGACTCTTAGCCTGACTCGTAAGAGCAATTACATATAATTTTCAAGATCTGCTGAAGATGCATTTCACAATGTCCATGGGGTTTTTTTCTGGGGTTTCTCCAGGTTCAGAAGTACTTCATCATCCTTTGTGCAATTTAAGGCTTGATCCTACCCACGATACTTCAAAGTCAACAGCTAACCCCAGCATACAGCTTGGCTTCATTGTGAATTTTCTTATGTAGCGTCAAAAATAAAGTATCTCTTATATTAATAGGGCCACAAATGCAAATAGAAACAGGATAACTGAGAGCAGGATTGTGCCAGAGGAATGGATATAAGCAGACTGTACTCAATAGAAAAAGAGTCAGCAAATCTTTTCATCAGTCTTGATGTACAACTTACCTGGTCTGGAGCCATGGGCAGTCCTGGCATAGACATGGTGTTAATACTCATCTGTCCCAAATGGCCACTGCTGCCATTCATGTGCATCACACTGTACGCTGCAGGGCTCCCTTGATGGCTGAACTGCTGCTGGGGAAAAGAACTGAAGTACAAAAAGACAAATAAAATTACCTTCCAAGAAGATGTATTGCCTTCCCTGCACCAGCTGTGGAAGATAAAACTATTTTCACATTTACCTGTTTTTACCTAGTATCTGTTTAACATGGAAATTCCCCTCCCAAGAGGAATTTTGAGTTTTTAGAAATGCACAGTTTTATGTGTAAGTCTAATGTAACCTTTTTGGGGGCTACTGTTACAGCTGTATCATCGATTGTAATCCTCTTTGATAATTTGTATTTCCCCATCCCCTCCCCCAAGTTTTTTTTTCTTCAAATATTAATATTTAAAGACTGAATGTTGCATCTGGTTACAAAAAGATTGTAGAGGTCCAATATGAATCAATGGAGCTAAGCATAAAATACACTTAGTCATTTTATTTCCTAAACCAGAGCAAGATGAAGGACAATACAAACACTAGAAAGACAGTTACTTTTTCTTCTTGTAAATCCTTTTCCTGCTACATGCTATTCTTTCATTTCACTGGAAGTAGAAATGATGGTAACACTTTTTGAGAAGCGGGTTGTAATCCCGAAGTTCACCTGTTTCTGGGCATGCTTCCTGAGGGCCAGCCCTTCATCTCTGAGGACTGGTACATCGGTGCTGACTGAGGATGCTGCAGCATAGGGTTCTGGGAGGGTCCAATTCTTGATGATATCATTGGATTGGGAGGGCTTGATACTCTACTAAATGCAGGATCAGGTTGTTGGCTTATTCCTTAAGGAGACAGATACAATACACTTCAGTTATCATTACCTAGTACATCTAGTTTATCTGCTTGCAGCAACTGGAAGGGGAAAAGTCATCCTTTTTTGTAGCAGTATATTCCATTTTTCAGAATTATTGGTATTTAGGTAGTTTGGATTAATATAAAAAGGGAAAAGAAAATGAGACAAATAAAAAAAAGCCAAACATGTTAGTACTAGTACCATAATTAGGTGGATAGGGGAATTGCTGTGAAGGAACTTGAGCCATTGGAGCCAAAGCACTATCCATGCTTCCGGAGGCTGTCACATTTGGTGGTGGACTGAAGGCCTGAGGTTGCTGTTGCTGCTGCATCATCATTGCCATCCTCTGTTGTCTAAAATGGTGACTTACTAGTTCCCTGTTACGCTGAGCCACCATTTGAGCATTAAGAAAACCTTGCTGCTATCCCCCAAAGAGAAGAAAAATCATATTAGAAGATGTTTTTACAAATAAAATCATGTCAGAGTCAATCAGTCTCATTCCTAAGACCCAGCAAATCAAGGAAAACCCACACTTGGGACAAAAAAATAATCATCAAAATACTAATACAAAAGGTTTCATTAAATTGTCATTAGTGCTAAACAAATGATGATATTTTACATGGAAAAGCTTGGCATACTGAATTGACAGCATGACCTAATAAACAAATGCCCCTGCAATCTCAGGAATAAGGGAGGTAAAAATTATGCAGAGGAACAAAACCAAAGAGAAATGCTGTAAAGCCCTGAAAGAAGGTTGAAATTCTAAATAGCTGGCTACTGTAGTAAGTACTTACCTGGGATCCCACCTGTGGCTGCATAGCTGGTCTCATCACTGAGTTAGTACCACTGACTGGATTTTCCATTTTTATTTCGAGCGTTTGACGGGTCTGATTCATAAACTTGGAAAAAGACATTTTAGCACTGTTAGCTTGAAAATAACAGTACCTGAACAAAGTAATGGCAACTCCTGCAAAAACATTTTCTTTATACACCTCTTGAATCCATAAACTGCAATGGCAAATTTTTCCCTTGTCTAATGCACCTGAAGAATCAAACTATTTGTTTAAACAGCTCAAACACACAAAAAGCAAAACCCTTCAAACAGTGCAGCATTAACTGGCTTTGGTTTTTATCTCCCTTGAAATTAGCCCTCTTTAGGAATAAAGAGCAGACTGTCTATTTGTTTCAAACAATTAATGTCACAGAAAACCAAGAGGGAACACAGTATTTCCTAACATTGCCATTCTACGTGTGGAAAGGGTTGAAAAATGGAAGACTGGCAAAGAGAGAGAAAAATAAGTTGTTTTTAGAATTGTTTTCTCTCAAGGACCAACCATGCTCCTGGGAGATGTTAGAAAATACTCTGGCTGAGAAAAAATCACGTAATTGTGTTTGCTCTGGGATGTTGTCTGTCTACAGAGAAGAAATGGAATTTTCTCACAAAAGATAGCAGGATGTTGTTAAAGGCTTTTAAAAGCCTTTCCCATAGACTTGGGCCTCTTTGTAAAGGTTGGGGAAAGAAGGTAGGAGGGTCTGGAGATGTGAAACTACAGCCTGGTGAAGGACTGTGCATGCTCCAGACCCCACCCATATGGAATGCAGGGCTCAAGCCTGGGTGCTTTTTGCCCCTGTTAAAATGAGCTTAGCAGTGTACATGTCTCTTTTTTGGTATCCAAGATGATGGAATAAACCTACTCTGCACTTCAGAGTAGAGAGCAACTGTGTGTTGCTGTTGCCTTGGTGTTATCTGCATGTATTCTGTTCACACACCATGTCACACAGCAGTTCAGTCTTCCTAGTTTTGTTTTACACTGTATTCAATACCAAGCCTGCATTTTCACGTGGGCAATTCAATGCTGAAATCATCCACCAATTCTTAAGCAGTGTTTTCTACCTAATACTAAGATCTATGTGGCTGTATCTATTCTCTCACCTTTAATCCAAAGAAAATACTTAAAATAACATCAAATCACTAAATGGAAAGCAAAACTATATATCAGTAAGCCCAAATGATTAGTTAGAAAACACAGTGAGGAAGAAGTTACACCTGATTTACAAAAAAATACAACTGCAATTTAATGCCATCTGTGAGGTTCTGACAAAATACTGAACACGGATAAAGAGATCATGCAGAGTTACATACTAAAGCACTGTTATAAATAGCAATCATTTTGTGCGCTGCAGGAACCAATCCAATCTGCAGCTAGGGAGGGTGATGAAGGAGAAACACTTGTCCTAATAACTGTTCTTCCGCTCTGACAGCCACCCAGCAATTCAATGAGAAGCACGGTCAAAATAAAAGATCCACCCTCTCAATCATCTGTTGTAATGTCCATTGTTATATGTGTGATGCAACACAATTCCGTGTGCAAATGATTCCATTCTGAAACATGAAGTGTAAATGTAGGAGCAAAAAATTACCTGCTGTCCCTGGAGCCTCTGCTGGAGCTGCAAGCGTAGCTGCTTTGGTGTGTTGGTCCGAGGTCTCATCACGTTTGCTCGGGGATGCATACTTTGCAGAGGAAAATTGCTCAGTTGGCTCATCTGATGCATCACCGAATTAAAAGATGGCTGTTGTCCCTGGATGTTACTAAAACCTCCTGGCACAGCTGCCCCTTGCCCTTGATAGGGTTGACCATATAACAAAGGCTTCTGGTCAATCATAACTGAAGATTCCTGACCTTGAAATGAATCTTGTTTGGGTTCCAAAGCTTGTCCCTTCAACAGATACAGAAGTGCTTTCACTAGGGGTATAGATGGAATTCCTAAAGAACCAATAAAGCTAACACAGCATCATAGACCAGCCAGCAATTTCCTGGGTAGAACATGGCACATGCTGCTACTGTTAGCTCTGTCTCCAAACTAATGAAATAGCAATAGTGATTAACAATAATAATTCTTCTTAAAATCAATTTAGCTGAACACTGCATACACAGGCAGACCGGTGTCACCATTCAAGCCCTCCTGCACTTTTTGATGCTATTTGTATAAATGATAATGTCATAAGGGTCTTAGCAAATTCCAAATTACTCACATCATTTCTTTTTCCTATTTGCTAGCCATGCAAATTCAACCTGGAACTGAAGGACAGGGAAGCATCCACATCACTACCAGTCAAATTATTCACAACCTCAGCTCAGCTGACAGCACGCTGACTAAGGAAACCCAACACAATTCTCAGTTTATAGAATTATAATGAATTGCACCCTAACTCCACCTATATATACCAAGGCATTACACAGTCAACTTCTGTAAGAACATGCCACTTTATATTTCTTGTCATGCACGAGAAATTTAATCCATGTTGAGTTTCTCTGTTGAAAAATCACTAGTTAGTGTAAAGGTTTCCAATGGGAAATGTATGAATATGAAGATGAGGAGGTGAGGAGGCGAAGTAAATGATGAGGCCCTCTTCACTTTCTTTTCAAGTAACAAAATAATATTAGTCTTTGGAAAATAAATGGCCAAAATATCAGTTTACTTACTTGGTTTACCAGATCAGGAATTCCTAATGCTCTGTCAATTTCTTCCAGCCCTGTGACATCTGTATTACTCAGCAATGTGTGCAGCTGATCCAGAAGTGCCCTTTCATCATTCTGGCCTTCCACATTTGGTGCCGAACATAAGAGATCATCCAAAGAGCTTCTAACTAATTGTCTATAAATAAAAGAAACCACCAAAATGGCAGAATCAGTAACGTTGGAAAAGGCCTCCAAGATCATGGAAACCAACCTTTGAGTGAATACCACCTTGTCAACCACGCTTAGAGCAAGCACGAAGTGCAACATCCAGTCATTTCTTGAACACATTAGGAACGGTGTTTCCACCACCTCCCACAGCAGCCCATTCCAATGCTTGACTCCTCTTTCAATGAAGAAATTCATTACAACCATTACAACAAAACCTACAGTTTTTATATAATATATTGACCTGGGTATGATTAAGTCATTATGATTATAGTCACCCAGATGACTGAAGTAAGACTTAACAATTTAAGTCCCAAATTTATGTCCTAAAATGTCCAGTCACATTCCATGCACCCCTGAACGCACATAATTCTGTTTTCTCCTGGTTTCTGCCATGTGCCACAGAGATATGATTGCAGAGTCTCCTATCTCTTTTTTCTGTGCCTCCCAACTCAAGGATTGATAGATTTTGTTAAGAATGCCTTTTATGGAGCTGGGTTAAAAAATATCCAGTGTCAGATCACCAGCAGAAATGGAAACATTCCTGAAACATTCCAGAAACAGAATTCAGGCTCCAATCTGTTATCCTCACTTGGTATGCTACACAATTCCATGCTATCCAATTTAATTTCCAGGTCTTAAATTCTTCTGACAGACAGCGAACAGTTGTATTAGAATTACCTTAAAACCTTCCCCAATTCTACCTGTTTTGTGAACCCTGTGAAGCTTGCTCCATGGACATCATGTTATCAGGCCACAATCCAGGTTGGTTAGATGGTCCAGGCGGTCCATACAGATTCCCCCCCATGTCAATGTTTACCTCATTTGGTCCTGCAAGGTAAAACATTTCTGTATTTTTTAAAAACCGGTGGTGTCATCTTACTCTCCTAGTGTTCACATTAGGATGATCACACAAATTGTCAAGCAGCTTTGTGAGCTTTCCATTATCATGTTTTACAGTGTATACACACATAAACTCACAGTCAAGATAATTTCACATAGATAACAGACAGATTTAAATATGGCAGACAGTGATCTAAACCTGCTACCCTGTTAGAGCAGAATTGCTATTTCTAATCCTTTAGCCCCTAAATAGGAGCATGACAGACATAGCACTTTACATGAAAAGAAACCCCAACCAAAAATTCTGGACAGTGACATCTGGGTACCAGCAAATGTACACTGTCATAGTGACATCAAAATCTGACATTTTAAATTCTAATACAGAGTGGAAATCAAAAGAAACACAAAGTACATAACATTTTGCTCTTTGGAGTTTATGTCGTCCCATTATTTCCCAGTATCTGTATCAATCACCTAGCATCAATGATTTCTAGGAAGCTGAGCTGGAAAATTCTCACTTCGTCAGGACTGCAGAAATTTCCACTGTAGTTAATCTTATATCCATTTGTTGCATTGAAATAGTAAGTCTGTTTAAGAGAACTGGTGACAGCCCTGGTAGCTTTTCACCATAAGAAAGGAATGCTGTCTATTTAAGCTGGTTTGGGCCATACTGGTATTGGCATAGTAGACTGGAGAATTTCAGCTCTAGACTAAACCTTTGTTAGACGTATAGAACAGAAAAAAACCCACGGACTTTAAGACTGTTCATACTTTAGACATACAGCTTATTTTCTCTCATGCATACATGAATACTTTGAAGAAAAATAGTATTTGCAATGTGGCTTTATATGAAATTTGGCTATTCCATGTGAAAAGAATTTTGAAATACTTGAGAGAAAGACTTTAAAAGACATTGATTACCAAGAAGTTAACAGAAAAAAAAAAGGTATCTATATCAAATAGGATTAATTAAATTACCCACAATGCTAGTAGCTTCACATATGGAATCATAGATGCCATTTAGTTCCTGGAATTTAGCAGAGAAGTACTGCACTAAAGAAATACACAGAAATTATACCCCCCCCTACCAAGTCTCATGACCCAGAACAAATTATCTGTGTATGAGCCAGACAGCACCAGAAGAAAAGAAGAACATCACCAAAAAGTCATAAAATGTCATAGTCAGGGAAAAATAAGAGTCTCTACCTCAAAAAAGCCTTTCAAGGAAAATCTAGCATTTAACCAAAAGTGCAAAGATTCTTACGCTGAATGCTTACCAAGAAACCAGTGAGACAGTGCTATGTAGGACAGTAAGAAGTTAAGAACTTACTCATGGGAATCATTTGCTGCTGCGGCATTGGCCTCGTGCCAGGTATGCTGCTCGAGCGAACAGGCAGCCCAGACACAGAGCCACCCTCGGGGGCCCTGGGAAGGGCTGCACTGAATTCAGGTCCTGGTCTCAACATTGAAGCAGAACTGGCAGATTCCAATCTGGTCACTTTGGAGTTTGGCAAACCCCACTCTCCTGACTGGTGCTGATTCATCACCACATTTCTGTTGGGAGTGCTTGCTATAATGAAGAGCAGAAAACACAATAATTTATTATCTGGCATACACTATGTATTTTGGTTTTAGAATTGTTTTGCTATTTCACCAAGTGCACCTGCTAATGTCAGAGCAATTGACTCAAGTCCTACAAAAGCATCTAGAGCTCACCATGTCAAATTCTAAACCATACAAAAACTATATGAATCTAAATATACATAAAATTCGTAACGACTGGCTGCCACTGTGAACTGTTCTTGCTTCTATATATCAAAAGCACATGTTAAACTAAAAACTCAAAATAGTAAAAAAATTAATTACTTGAAGTACTGGTAATGACAAAGATAGTTAACTGTTATGTTCTTATAATTTTAGCTAAGGTAGTAATTCAGAAGTATTAATAATGGTAAAATAAAAATTCTTTAATGTTAAAGTTTCTTCTAGCTGAAATCTGTATTTTAATCTTGTAACTTTTTTTACATAAAAGCTATTTCCTTCACAATGAGAGAGCTGTTTGTATACAACCAACAAACCCAGATTTGCTCCAAAATTTTCTTGGTTTTCAATCATTCTTGGACTTCCACCCATCAGGTTTTGCTTTTGTAACATGGAGAATGCATTGACATTCCTCATGGCAGCACCTGAGCCAATAGGGCTGTCTAAAGACAAGGCTCTGTTAAAAGGTGGGCGAGTGGTCTGCACAGACTGGGGACTCTTCACACCTGTTAAAGAATTAAAAGATGCATGCAACCGTACATTTTAAATAAAATATGCTACTAATGGCTTAAATGAGTCTCATCTCTTTATGAGCTCATAGACTTGATCTTAAGCATGCCAGGGACAGTTATGTTCCTTATGTTTTCACAACAAAAATTCCCATTTTGAACACGTAGTTAGGACCTTTTGCAGAAAAAGTCAAAGGCAGTCAGTTCCCTTTGGCCCTACACAAAAAAAGAGGTTCATTTTAATTTAAGTTTTGTAATGAACTTAGTATTACAGACTTCTTAACATCTGTAAGTGGACTGCCCAGACTTAGGGTAACTCCCACATGGAGGTAGACACAAAGAGTTCTGTTTGGAATAGCTGGAATCCAGACATGATGTGCTCCTGAGCACAGTGTCCTCCATGGACAATCAACCCACAAATCACTGTGCTTTACAGCCAACAGTGTCAGTGGCCTTACAAGTTCTTGTACCTGGTTTTATATTTTTCATTATCTATGTTTCACCTCCTTTGGTTATCTCAGCAATCCATTGTCCTATATAATCAAGAGATGACCAGTGTCATGAAAGAAAGCAACAACTGCCATGATGCTGGTCTATTAGCTAGGTAATCCTCCCCTCCTACTAGGGAAGGGCATTCCTTTTGATGTCAAGGAGGAGTAACGATTAGAATTTACTGGCCACAAGATGTTTTCACATATAAGAAAGAAATTAAAAGCTTATCACCAATCCCATATTATATCCCTAGTCATCAGTGAGGGATAAAAATTCTCGTTTTTAATTTACAACTCACAAAACATCTTTCCTGATGACTTGTCTCTGAGAAATCTACATTAGACGAAGCCAGAATAAACCATAAAACAAGGAACTGAATGTTATTCATTGTGCATATAGCAGGTGTTGCTGTCATGACAGCTATTAGCGTACATAATAGACTATGAAATCATAATCAGCCATTTTGCATTACATTTGTCCTTGAAGATATAGGAGATGAAGACAGTATTCGCTAAGGTTTTGAGGATGCATTATATTTACATCAGGTAAGAAGAAAACTCTAAAAGCCAGGTGGTAGATTTAATTCCTTACCCAACAGGGCAGTTCCTTGAAATAATGCTTGCTTTGTTCCAGGATTATTTCCATTTGCAGACATAGCATTATTGTAAAACTCTGAACTAGTAAGATCACCTAGAATTGCATCCAAATTATCCAAGTCTCCGTTCATCTGAAAATGATGCAGTAAAATACTGAGGTTATTTACTCTCATATGGCTACACTTCAATTTTTACAGAGCTCCTCAGGAGACAAATGTTTCAATTCACTGACACTATCTTGAGCTTTCTTTTAACTTCCAAAGAACCTCAAATATCATTTTGATACCTTTTTTTAAGAGTATTTTGCTTGGGTAATTTTGAGAATTAGCAGAAAACACAAGTAATGAAAATGAAAAGCACTTGTGAATATTAACATTTCAATCATCACAAGTTACAAAGACAGAAACACTAATGATAGTGAACAACCTTGAGAAAGTGTACCATTCAGTTACAAATAATGTATCATACACAAAAAGCTACTAGTGACACTACAAGACACAAAAACTATGCACCCTTTTTTCCGTTCAGTTGGAGCCCTAACTTTCTCTAAAAATTTATCTTTAAATCACAAACAGTTTCAATAAAAAAATAATTCATATATAGTGGATCCATATGTTCACAAAAGAAGCTTCTCTGAATACCTTAATCACGTCTCAGGAGCAAGTACTGAAATTACATGTTGTGTACTATTACAGAGCTGTTAGTGACTTTTCCCTAAGTGGTATTCAAGCAATGTAATAAGGTGTTTCACTGATACTCAGCCAGTAGCTAATATAAAAAATCGGGACTTTGTTGTTGTTGTTGTTTCCAGGGGTTTTGCTTGGTTGGTTGGTTGGTGGTTTGGTTGGTTGATTGTTTTTTTAACCAGTTATTACTTCTTTGGGAAACTCAAGGTCTAAGAAATCGATATATCTTTAGTTAACTCTGCCATACTGACCAGGACTGTTACTTCAAAGTTCCAAATTCTAGGAGTTAAATACAAAAATATTATATACAGATTATAATTTTAAGAACATCTGTTCCTAACAAGTGCACTGCTAGTTTCAGAATAGTTGTTCCATGGTGCTAGTTTTCTGTATCATGACATTTCTTGGAATTCCAGCTCTAGAATTTATTTGTATTTATTTATGCAAATTATATATACATTTAAACATTTTCGTATGCATTTGTTTGAATGCTGAATATGAACATATACCCTCATTTAAGGAAAGAAAAAGAGCACTAAAACCAATGAATGAACTAAAGCAAATCATGGCTATTTCAAGTACTACATATTTTTGTGTGCTGTTTATATTTTCAAAGTGAAATCATGTTACCCTTTGCTCTTGTACTGCCAACTAATGACAGAGGCAGTTACAGCCCCATTTCCTACCAAGCCATAAACTCAAACATGTGCTAAGATCTAATTTTAAGAAATAACTTGAAAATATTACCTTAATCATACCATAACTTAAAAACATTAGTCGAGGAATTCAGGACATCAGATTTGGTTATATACACATCCTCTAGTTCTTTTTGTCTGTGCTTTTTCATTCACAATTAAACCTGAGTTTATTGTTTCACATCATTTGCACAGAACTTTTTTAGAAATGTTTACACATGCATACTGTAGCGTTCAATATTTAATCATTCACTGTTATCATAAAATATTGGTTAGCTCGCTGCCATCATTTTAGATTATACTGTATATACTGTACTATACCTCCTCTCCTGGCTCCATTTTTATTTTCATCTCTTGACTTGAAGTAGGAATTGTAGAACTTGTGCATTGTCCCATCTTATTATCCACACCTTCTACTTTGGGCTTCAACTCTTTGAAAAGCGGGTCCTTAATATCATCTTTATCTAGTAGGTATCTTAGTAAAGCATTGTTTTCTTTCTTCTTTGGGCTCAGTTGCTCATGTTTGATAGTGCCTTCTCCACAGGAGGCTGCGTTACTAGCATCATGATAAGTGTCTTTACCAGTAGCTTCAGCTGTGATCTTGGCCACCTCTGCTGGAGAATTACCATTCTGCAACAGTTTATGTAAAATCCTGTGCTTCTCTTGCAGGAGTGACCCATGCATGTTTGAGGAGGAAGATACCCCTCCAGATGTTGATGAGCAAACTCCTGAAGGACTGGTAACGCTGGTAGAAGATTCTTTACAATTTGAGTCTAAAGGTGAGTTTGATGCCATAGAATGTCCTCTTTCATCTGAGGAGCATGTGAGTAGCTGAAGGAGTTTTTTATGCCCTTTGCTCTCAGATGGTCCTCTCTGACTTTCAGATGCCTCCAGATTTCCCTCTTTACTATCTTTTTCACTAAAGAGATCCCTGCTGTTTGACTGGCAGATGGAACTTTCCGCTTGGTTTTGTTCACAATACAAACCAGAAGGGCTTTTGGAGTCCTGGGTATTTGTCTTACTTTGCTGAGTTATGCTCATGTTTGGGGAATTATCCAATTTTGGACCCGGTGAAGAAAGTGTTGATAAAAGGGAATTTCCAACACCTTCACTAATGGCTTGCAGAGCACTAAGAGAACTGCTAGAGAAAGTGCTGTTGCTGGTGTTGCTCACAGATCCCATTGGCGAGTGCATACCTGTATCATGTGATAGAGATCAAACTTTAATTAAAGTAGTGCCTATATCTATTCTTTGGATTATGTATGACTGCCACACTGAGTTATTAATTTTAAAATACATTTTTACCATGATGTCAGGTATACTACATTCAAGTAACACATATAGGGTCATATAAAATGGTTAAAATAGATGAAAGATGGAATTCAAGTAAAAGTGAGGAAAGATAGCTTGAAAATAAAAAGAGCTTAGAGCAAAAATAAAATACCTGTAACTGGAGAATACTGGTGTGAACTCATTTTTGGACTCCCTCGATTCCTAGGAGATACCATTAGATTCTGTTGGTTGGAAGTTATACCAGGACTACCATGTGGTGGGCTACTTATATTTAACCCAAAACTGTTACTCTGATAAGCAGAGGACTGCATCCCGGGTCCAGAGTTCACTGGTCCCATACTCCCAGGGCCTCCATATCGAGTGCTGGTGAGCTGACCCACTGCACTGGGGTCTCCCATCCCATAGTTCCTGTTCTGCATCGACATGGCTTGACCAGGTGACATGTTCATAAGACTGTTAACAGAATTTGGGTTTCCAGTCACAGGTGCTCTGATGTTTTGCCCAACAGAATTAGGATTTGGCCGATATCCATTTTGTTCTCTGTAAATTCAACATCATCCCCAGAAACCCAAAGAAAACAAATTAAAACCTTATTTGGAATCATGTGCTACAAATACATTATTAAACCATTGCCCAAATATTTTTTCCAAAAAAGAGCAGTGAGAATTCAAGCTTCCACAAAAGCAGAACTAAGCTGGACATTCATTTATTCATTACAGAAATGCTTGATCCTCTGGGGGCTTCGAGTTATAAGCACACACAGTATCACTGCCTCAAAAATCTTTAATCAACAGTCAGATTATTAATCAGATTTATCAACTTAAAGATCCTCCTTCTTTTACCCCCTTCCCGAGTCAACGCCTAACACCATTCTACTGTGCACATCAACAATGTGTGACCCTGAATAAGCTCAGTTACTAATTTTTCAGCATCTGAAGGCACTCTAATGCCAGAAGGAGACAGATTCCCTCCAAAGTGATATTTCAATTATTCTTGCAAAGAACAAGAACAGGTCAGAAGAAATACTACTTAAGGTACATTTCAGTTATGGATTATGCATCTGAGAGGGTTTTGCTGTCTTTTTAATTGGTCTGCAAAAGCATATGACTGAGCATTTCTCTTTTCGGTGTTTCGTCAGTGCTACCACAAAGGACTAATAAAAACATAGCACAGGCTTTGTGTAGGTATTGAGAAAAAACTTCTCTTTTGACTGTGACTGTCTTTCTGCCACCTAGTTAAAATGGGACTCTGTTAGGTTTACACATTTATTTGTACGCTATGCAGCTGTTTTCCAAATTATTCCCCATCTGAGTTTTAATCAGCTAACCTATTATAGTATGCTATTTTTCTCAGGTTATCTTCAAGGTCAGATGTATTTTTAAAAACTGTGACACCTAAATTATAAACAGACACTACTAATTTCACCTGTGAAGGAAGTGGGTAGAGACAAATCCATGGCGATCATTAGTTAGAGGATTTCGAAACAGTTTACTCTTCGTTTGTGCTGTCACTATTGTACCATCTGCTAAAGAAAACCGATACAATGGGGTTTCCGCATGACCTTGCGTATAAGCTGTAAAGGGAATATACAAATACCGGTAATATTTAAAATCCCAAGAATTATTAATATGAATTATAAGATATTTTTGACACAATACCCTTCATTTACTGAAGATTTTAAAAGAACCCACAAAAAACCCACAAAATTTTAAAAATAAATAAACGAAAAAAATATTTAAATAAATAAGACATAGCCAAGACAGATACAGACAAAAAGAAAGTGTTCCACAACCTCTCCTCTATCAGTAGAAGGAAGATAAAAGAAAACAAGTTTATTTTGATGCTGCAATGTTTTCTGCTCACCAGACACAACTGCCAAAGTTCTACATTTGTTAACAGACTTCCAAGGCCAGATTAAAGATTCCATGGCTCCTGCTTGGGGAAGCATTTTTAAGTTTGCTTCAATCAAAAAATTGTGGAAACTATAGGTTTTAACATGAGCATCAAATCTCATGTTAATTTAGGATTCATTTGATCAGTTATGTTGAAGAAATTTCAATGGACTGGAAAATCCGTTTTCTGACAGTACAAGTTGTTCTTTATTTAATAGCCCCTGTGCTTGAATTACTTTTTAAATCCTTCAAAAAGACTAGAGTTTGGAATAATTAGAAAACATCATCTTTCTTACTGAAGACTGTGGCTGTACTTCACTTATCTATCAAGGTTATCAAATTAGCATTACAAAATATGTGGCACTGGAAGGCTGGAAGTATTTTGAGACATGTCTTGAGAATAAGAAGGCATCAACACAACTGTTATCACTTTCAGTGTGGTTCTTTAACAAAATGAATGAATGCATCAAAATCATGTCAAACTACTGATAATTAAAGATGAGGTATCATCACAGAAATCTAACTGTCCCTGTCATTGCTGTATCCATCTGTGGAAAAGCAGCTTCCTTGAGGACCCCAGATCATGTATCTGTTATTTTCCATGATAACTTCCAAAACAAACACATTGAAAAAAAAAACAACTTCCAGCAGAATTCCTCATTCTCAGGAGTTCCTCATTCTCAGTTCTTCCTTCAGCTTGTAAATAAATCACAGTAATTAAAACCACAAAAAAAGGAACACAGGCAGAATTTAGCATTTCTGTTCTTCAGAAAAAAACGCAGCCCCTAGGAGAAGCAATATGACCCAAACCGATTTTTACCTTCATGATAGTGGCGTTTATTTGACCATGACTGCCCATCATTGTGGCATAAGAATCTCTGAATACACCGGCGAATTGTATCTTCAAAGCCAGGTCTCATAGAAGATCTTAATGAGTTTGTATCAATGTTGACAAGTTTGCCTTAACAGGAAAGAAAATACACAAGTTAAATTCTTTATGACAATTCTTTTTGTATAAATATGGTACATTTCATAAGGCTCCAATAAAACCCTTTTAATCACCAAATTCTGAGCATGCAGAAGTTACATTTATGAATTACCTGCCATATGAGAATATAATGCTGCTTGTAAAAGCATCACTATTCAAAGGGATTAATATAACTGAGTAAGAGGAAGTTAATCACCCACAGGTCACTGTCAGAGCTTTAGAAAACAGTAACTTTAGTCCCTGGTTACAGGCACCTAAGAGATGCACACAGAGTGAAATTTTAAAAAATACTGAACAACTACATCGAATGAACATCATAAACACAAACTAGCATCTGAAAAAGTCCCATTTAGATTACACAACTCTTTCAATTTAAGCATCATAAACCACTTTAAACATTAGCTCATGTATTGTTTAATAATACAAACATTCTAAAGGACTTCCATTCGCTTCAGTTATGACCTGAAATATTTCTTCTGCGCAAAGGAAAGCGGAACAACTACCATTTGAAATGCTAGTTAAATCACAAGTAATGCTTTTTAACAACCTACCGAACAGTAACAAAGAGAAGAAAATGCCTCCCACAGGTTTTATTATACCTCGCTATCATCAATGGTATACCGTAAAAAGCAGTTGGGAATTCTCAGTATGAATTCTGTTAGTCACTAGAGATGCACAATACATATCCCATTTATTTAAAACAAGATCATATGGACAAAGAAGACTCCTTCATACCTTCCTCCTAGGTATAGTTCCTACCTGAAAGATCATGTCTTGTAATAAAGCTCTCTGGATTTGCTGGAAACACCCTTTCTGCAGTTGTGATACGACGTGCCACACAAATCATGCAGGACTGCAAATCTGTATTTAAAAAAGAATGTTTCTTCTTTCATCATCTCCTTTTTTACTGTATTGAAGAATCTAATAAAATAGCTCAAGTGTCCTTTGTTCTTACAATGGAAGTACAGACAGTAAGGATTAAAGTTGCTGTGTTCTTAAAAATGGTTTGCAAAACACCAAAGAGCTTTTCACAGAAATTTCTATGCATGAGAATTCCACAAAAATTCCTACCTTCTCCCTCTTCCATCATAGCTCTTGGCTGCGATAAAGCAAAGCACTGCATAGTTTCATATCTTTGATGTATATCCTGGTAGCTACCTACATCTTCCAAGAGACCAGGAGAGCTTTTCACCATCATCCGGCAATTGAATGTATGGCTCTTCTGTCTAGGCGTTTCATTAGTCCAAGCAACTCCATTAACTTAAAAGAACAAAGTAAGAATTCATATAGATTTTCAGACACAATCAACTCATAACTGATTCTTTTTAATTTAGATACCCTGTTCCTAGATTAGAGATATTAAAGACTATTTTAAGATGCCTTCTCAATATACCATCAATATAGCTTGGTATAAAATAGAAGTATTGAGAACCAAGTAAAAAACACTCTTCCTTTTGCATGACACTTTCAGTCACTTGAAGGAGTGCTCAGAAGTCATTCACATACTTTAAAAACACGCAGTTCCTTCAGCTGGCCTTGTAGTATTAGGGAAGGTGCTCCTTTAGTGTCGCTGTTTTAAAAGTATAGGTAAACGTGATTGCGAAGGCTAAAGTAAAGTGAGAATTTCAGCACATTTATTTCTGATGGCATGGTATTATAAAAACATAGTAGTATTTATCAAGATTAAAATATTTTTGTAGTAAAATATTCTTTAGGTAAGGAATCTGTTTCGAAAGGTTATCCTTTACAAGGTATTTTTTTCTTCTCTGATTGCTTTCCAACAGTCTAGTAAGTGCAGTAAATCAACTTTCACTACCTGAAGATTTAGGTATGTTTTTAAGAAAGTCCTTCCGGTCCTCTTCATGCAAGATTCCATAGACGCTTGTATTAACCAAATCTTCTTGTTTATACTGCAGATACTGTGTGACATTTTCCGATACAAATACTATGTTCCCATCTCGATTTACAACAAAGAGGAAGCCGTCCAATGCCTAAATATTAAGGTGACATCATATAAGACATACCAACTTACTCCGAACGTAATTTAGTTGTCAAATGTCAGTTACAACATATTCACTTATTTTCAAGGATAGAGATGAAGTTTGAAATTCTTCTTTGGGGAAAAGTGCATCTGGTAGGGAATTATTTAAATAATAATAATTAATGTGTTTATGTGATATTCCATTCAGCTTTCACATTGATAACCAGCCTTCTTATTACTGATTCATATGAACACTGAATCATGAATTTGTAACATTAATTCAATAGTTAGCAAACTGAAACAAGAAGTTCAGTAGAAACAACTATTAAGTCATGAATATGAAGACATTTCCACTATCAAAGGATGAGACAGGAGGATCTAGCCAAATACTGTATGTTCTTAATCGAAACAGTAATTCAATACCTAAGTTAAAATCAAAAATGCTTGGATGAACTTGTAAATATCATGTTGGTTTTCTAGGCATAAGGAAAGGCTATCTGCTATGTAGCTTTATTTAGTATTATTCTTGGGTTATTTTACTTGATGGCAACATTCATTTAAAATGCTTCATAATTCAGTAACACAAATGCAAACACACATAACAAACCTCTCCTTGCAAAAACTCCTCCATTTAATGCCTATCACCTACAAGAAATAAAATCTTCCTTGTGCAAATAAGCACTGCTTCAGTACTAATTTACTAATGACTCGTGGAGTAAAAAAAGCACAGGAATATCGGGAAAAGTCAAAGGCTATTCTATTTCCTTCTACAGAGACTTTCAGCAAAATGAAGAAAACATGATAGATTTTATGCCAGACCCTTTCAAACAGACTTCTGCATGGTTCTTGCATCCTATTTTCTTAGTACAAGATTGCATACTTTATTGTAATATTTTCACCTGCCTTAAGCATTTGCTTCCATAGGGGTTTACTAGTGCCTAATCTGTACTTGCCTGTAATAAAAGAGGTCCCAATGAATCCTTGTCAATAACTCCTTGACCCGTGGATGATACATCAGCTTTCTGAACATCATCGTCATTAGAAACTACTTTTCCTGCAAGCCAAAAGATAAACTTCTGTAAAGCAACTTTTCATGTGGAGGCCACATTTTAATATTACAAGCCAGATCCTAGGAAGCGTGTGAAATAAAGGCAAAAAGAAGCACAAACGAGAGAGAAGGGCTTGTATACTGCTGGTCACTAAGACCAGAAAAAATGTCATGGCCACATAATGCCAAACTCTTTGTTCACATAAATTGACTTGGCAGTTGAAGCTGATGTGATAAACTTGCTTTGTGAGCATTTCTTGTTGTTTTTCAGACACTGTCTGATGAATACCTGCTGAGTCTTTCAATAGCCATTGAACACACTCATTATGTATCTCTCTTTCTTGTGTTTTTATTTGGATCATCTCATTATCATCGGTCACAGTCTTCAGATGCCATCACCACTGTTGTACAAGAAGGAAGGCTTCGATTCATGTTCATGGTTGTGTGTCTGTATGTGTATATGTGTGTGTGTATGTGTGTGCATGCACATAATAAAACCATATTTTAAGAAACAAAATATCCTAAGTTAATCGATTGCAGGAGAAGGTGGAATGGGAACCCATGCCATGCAGCAGAATTACAGAAAAAACATCATGAACTTTATTTTGTGGTACTTGCTGGCTGGTTAAGCAGACCTCAAGTGAAATACAACATCTCAACTCTATAATGAAACATTAGAACACACTAGATGACACTACAAAAAACTTGAAAAACAGGAGATGATTTTTAAAAATCGTTTCAGCATGTCTTAATAAGAAGTGGCAATTTACCACAACAGGTAAGACAGGTATACACCACAGCATATTCTGTTTTCCTAATGCTTTACTGCCCAAATGACACATGTAAGCTTGGGAGGCTAGTCACTGGGAGGTGGAGATGGGGGTGCTGTGGTGTTTAAAAGAAGAAATTATATATATCCCTCAGTCTATATTTCAAACATAGGTTTTGCATATGGCTGTCAGTTTAAAAAAAGGTATTATTTCACTTAGGTTTACCCTAGCTGTCAGAAATTACCAAGATATGATGCATTGCTTCTTTCTCCTTTCTTGAGTTGGCTGTAATTCTGAGTACATTCAACCACACTAAGAAAGCAATTTTAAAAAATCCATAAAAATCACTATCTCTGACTGGAGTCTTGCCCATAAGAAAAGGATATGTTTCCTTGAAATGAAAGGCAACAGCATGTATTCTTCATACTGGTGACACTATTTGGTGTAGTGTACAAGCAAATGGTAGAGTACCATCTCCTTTTTTTAACCTGTGGTACAAAACTGGTAAGAAAGGCCAAACGAAGTTTGAAAATCCTGATTCCCAATAAAAAGTGATGATAAATACTTGTTTACTTTTAAACAGAAAATTACTTAAGGTGCATTTAAGGTTTGAATCAAGTCAAAGACCTGCTCAGTTACATGCTATTGTGAAAACCGCAACACAATTTCCCAAGTAACTATTGCTTCAAAAAAAGAATCACAAGATTAAACTAATAATTTTGATTTAGCAGGGAACTGTACCTTGCTCTTTTATTTGTCGAATCTGTCTCACAGTTTCTTTTAAAATAGCACATTTGTCTGGTTTGACATTGAAATTGTCAATGTCACTCAGATTAGCAGAGATCAGTTCAGCCAGTTCTTCAACGTATTTGCTTTCCTGCTCACGTCGACGCTTCTCACCACTGCAGACCAGACTAGGAATCAAAAACACTGTTTTGTATACTAGCATACCAGCCTATACAAAACCTGCGCTCACTATGAACAACAATGTCCCTCACTGAACAGCCATCCATTAAACCTCGGCAGTAGTTATTCTTACAGCAAACATCAATCTGAAGGGCAAATGTGTGTGTTTCGTTACATTGCTGTTTGGTTTGCAACTTTTTAAAGAATTTTATGTACAAATATATATCAAGAGGATAGAAGAAAGCTATCAATAAAAAAAAAATCCTCCTATTTTTAACTCCATTACTCTACTGTCAGATTTAATGAAAAGACCAGCTGCTTTCGTTATAAAATTGTAGCACTCATACAAAAAGTGTATTTTAACCTTAGAAGTTGCTTTACAGTTGCTTAAAATTTACTAGACAAATGAAACTGAATTTTAGCATTCTGTTAACTCCATTCAGTTTGATTGTAAAGAGTTGACTATAGAAGGTGGTATCTTGAATTTCCAGGCATCAGGACCTAAATGCCATCTCAACATGCAAGAAAAGCAGAATCCCAGACAACCTAATGTTGCTGGATTAAATGCCTCCTTGAAATTCCTTTTCCCACCCAGGTTAATGTGCTGAGTAAAGGAACTGTCTACAGCCTGTATCAACAGGGCAAGACTAGGATAAGAAGGACTCAGGGCAAGAATGGACACACCAAGGTAAGTAAAAGAAAATAATCATTCTTTGAGAAGAAATCAAGTGAAGGAGTTAGGAAACTATGCATGGACCAACACTGGAGAAAACAAATACATAAGAAAGCAGGAGCTTGAAAGATAAACAAAGCTAATGAAGGATGACAATCTGAAAAAGAACTCCTGAATGGACAGAGGGACACTGTAGAACGGGAAAGAGAAAATGGAATGGAGGACACTCATAAAAAGACACTGAGATACAGTGGAAGCATTTAAGGGTCTCATACACAATCTGTTGAATGATGAAGGCAATTGGCATGGGGCACTGAGGATGTATATATAAAAGCGACAAATATCAGCGCACATAACATCTGACAACAAATTTAATAAAAATTAATACTCTATGGGAAGAAGAACATGAAAGGATAAAAGAGAACATTTCATATGGTGGAGAGCAATGAAGCTTGTGGGGAACAGAAAACTGAGTCCCTCAGTATGGGACAGAGTGGGGTGAGAGGCAGGAAGATAGCATAGATTGCCAAAATTTAAGATGAACTTGAAAGAAACAGAAGCACAAGCAAACCAACAAAAATCTCAACCTCTTTCAATATTCTTTGCTAAATGTAACCGCCTGAAATAAGGCCTGTCAAATCAATGACCAGATAGGAGACAATGCCTTTAAAATTCCTGTGAACCAAGAGGTTTTTCTTCTTTTGCCTTGCAATCACAACTTTGAAAGGGATTCCTTATCAAATGGAAGGTATCCCCGCCCATGACAGGGGAACTGGAACTAAATGATCGTTAAGGTCCATTCCAATTCAATCCATTCTATGCTATGTCCACTGTATTAAAATTTCCACAGGAGTCTAGTTATAAAGCACAATTCATCAACTTCGGCGTATCTACACCTAATAGTAGTTTACCTATCTTCACAGCAGAAGCTGGCCTAGAGAGTTTTTCAACTAAACAAATTCCTTAGGTAGAACTTACTCTAAATTGCAATGCAAATTTGGAAAGCATTTTTAAAAACTCATTAAAAACCAGGAAAGTTCTATGTAAACCTACCTTGCACCTGGTGTTTCGCAGGGCAATGGCTTGCGCTTCCTTGACTCATTAGTCAAGCTATCTAAGGAGTTTTCTCCTAATCCACTCATCTTGGCCATGCATCAGCAACTCTTAAAAGCAATGAAATAATAATTGTGAATAAAACACCCAAAATACTAATTCAAAATACAGAGAACTTATCCAGATAAGTAATTTATTTTTATCAGATTTACAAGTGAATTTTCTTAATACAAATCCATAACCTTTTTTGCTTCTTAAAAATAATGTTTCTTTACTTTGCCTTAAAATCTACCCTGTACTTGGCCAAGACACAGGTTATTAAAGCTTTCTATCACTGTAAGCAAATGTAAAAAATGCGTTAAATTTTTTTCAGAGATATTTAAAATTTGCACCATTGAACTTGGACTACTGTATAGCTCCAATTCATCTTACAAAATAAAAAAGATTCTCAGTATTTAAACATATATTTAGATAATCTGAAAAGAAAGCAATAAATTAATGTTATACCAAACCACAGTTGCAGAAACAAATAGTTTTCATCCTTAGGAGTATATCAGGGGGCTTACAGAAGTTTCATACCCATCTCTGCATAAAGCCAACAGGTTACTATTACCATCTTTACAGGTTGCTATAGTTTTCACATCTCTTGCGAAACCTTCTAAAATCAATAGAGTTTTCTAAAACTTTGAGGCCAAGGCAAGCAAAGACCTGAACCATATTTCATTTCTATTGCCTCCGCAGCAAAGTTTGGGCCATAACCCAAGGAAATATCAGGTGATTTTGTCGAATTCTAGTTACATTAAACAAACCTGGCAGATCATATAGAAGACACTCATGTCCCCTCACTCCCAAGGCCAAAAAGGAGAATAGACACAGCTGAGAGAAGAAAGCCGTGTCAGGTCCTGCTACGCTAGGCTCAACAACAGGCTGAGGAGGGAAAAAAAATTAATGGATCTATGCTATGTATCTAGTTGGAGTATTTTAGAACACAGCCAGAGCTATAAAATAATCTAAAAACTTGCTTTTGGTCTTTTGTACCACAATGAGACAAAACAGATCTGGGCAGTTAGAAATTTAGCATTATTGTATCCTTTTTACAGAAATTTCCAAATTAAGTGTAAATTTAATTTACTGCATTTTCATTCAGACTGCAGTTCTTTACCCTGTACAGCAGTGGCAACAAACTGTGCTAAATATTAAAGTTAATAGAGCTAGACTTGTCAGTTAGAGAGAACCTTTTTCCATAACATAACCCAGGCACTAAAAAATCTTTCACAGAAAAAGTTCTATGTCTCCACAAGCAAAAACTACCATTATGACACTTGTTAAAAGAAACTGGCCTAGGATGACCAAATTCCTAGGAGGCAGTGATCACATATCACAAGGGCAAGGAACTGATGGAACTAAATGAAGTTATGTTAAGGTGTCAGAGGCTGATGGCCAACTGGCTCAAGAAGCTCTGCAGAACAGAATATGAGCATCCTGTTGAACAAGAAGTTAGTTAAATGCAAGTCAGCAGTGTATCCTTGCAGCAAAGATAACCAACCCCTCGGAATTGATTGTGTACTTCAGAAAGGGTACACAATCAATTAGCTGCTTCCAGGACAAGATATCGAAGAGGGAAAAANCCTTGACAGACTGAATTTTTGCATATTGGCTTCTTGCAGGGTAGGGGGAATCTGCTTTAGTTTTTTTCTAAAGTCTAAACTGACACACAAAGACACACAAGAGCAGATTTGCACAAAAGAGCATGGAGGTTTTTAATTCTACATGGGGAGAATTTAAAAGAACATTCCTCTTACAGCAGTATAAAATTTTGAAAGCTACACAGAACAGAGGACTAGACTACTCTAGCATGTGTAAAAAGCTCAGAAATAAAATGGCATCTTTTAAAGTACAAATTCTCTTTGCAGCTAAGAAAATGTTACAATGCTTAACATAAAATTGTATCATGACCAGTTCTCATGCCAATTGATATACATTACAAAAGGAAGGATAACATGTTTTTAAAATGACAACAGAATTAAACCAAACCATCAAATATAATCCTCCATTTGAAATAAACAATTACAAAAGATACCTAACTCTGTACTATGGGCATAAACTGTACAGATAAGAACTTGGTCTTACATATAAATATTTGACAAAGAAACCGGATGAATAAGACAAACCCAGCAGAGAGACGGAAGAGCAAGTCTGAAGACCTTTATCCATTCATATATTCCTCCCAGGCAAAAAACTCCCAAATACATACATAGTGGTCTACTTAATGTAAAGTTCAAGAAAAATACACTGTTAGGACACTAGATGACAGTACAGAACTGGACAACTCTAAGGATCATATTTCCTTCAATTAGCTTCATTCAGCCGAATGAAAAACTACTCATCTGAACAAGTAAGCCATTGGAAAAAAGAGATTATAAAACAGCTTATGATCACGCAAAAAGCAGTTGATCATCTGAAGCTGATACTCAGCATTCATTACATATGACTCAAGGTCTTATGTCTACCAACCTCACAGCTGAGGCTGCATCTTCAGTCATGCTGGAGGTGACACATGCGCACGGTTCCAGGACTGCTGCTTCCCTCCCTGGAACTACATTTACAGGCTGAGTATAGACAGAGCTGAAGGTTTAAGAGCTAATGTGGAAAGAGAAAGGAAGAGCTTAAAATGTAAGTCTTAAGGCTATCTTGGGAAGAATGTGGACGAAGTAAGTTTGTCTGAAGCCAAGAATAAATTCTGTTTAAGAGAAGGAAGCATTTGAAACACATCAAGCAGTCGAAAATTTGAGCCAGGACAGACATTTCACTATAATGTAATTTTGAAGGTAACCTGGTTGTATTAAATGATTTAGAATAAAAATGTCATTTTTGGTTTAACATCTACTTGTAGGGAGAGATAACTCACAATGCAATTAAATGGAAAACTGAAATTACTACATTTTGTCTCAGAAACATGATAAATACAGGAGCTTGGACAAGGAAGGAAAAATCTGTAATTTTCATAGGCTGTTTCCCTACCCTGACCCTACTCTTACTCTTACCCCACCCAAGTAGCTGGTGGTAGTTTATTCAGGCCTGAAGCTGCATAGCTGTCGCACATGTATTTTCCTTTCCCTAAGAATGTAATTACAAGCTGCGCAGGTAGGTCATGCCTAGAACAACTCTGTAACTGTTTAGCTAAGGAAATTACAGAAGCTGCTACCCAATACAGATGGATTTACAGTACAAGTCGTTAACGGTCAAAGTGTTTTCCCAGCTACAAGGAAGAATTTGCAGAAGAAGCTACTACTCAGTGAGTTAATAATGAAAGAAATCGTCAGTTTTAGAAGTACCAGGTGTTATATTTGTTCATTGAAGACGAAGCTGTAATTTCTAATGGGCTAAGAAGTTTTTCCAAAAGGAAGGCTATTTTGGGGGTTTGGGGGAGTTTTCCTGAAGTTAAGTATTTCAAAAGACAGCTCTGAAACAAAGGTTTTAAAAGTTGAAACTTTTATGTATTTTTACTACTAAAAGCAAAAAAATAATTAACACAGGCATCTTTGTAAACTTACTTTCTGAGCTAAGAGGCAACATCATTATTTCTGGCTTATGAACCACTAATGCCAGCTAGAAAGGCTTCTGTGCTGGTTATACTACACAATATTACCTACCTAAATGAAGTATTTTTAAAAGAAAATAATTAGAGTGAAATTCTTTCTGTTACTTGCATGATTAAAATAAATCTAAAAGCTAGCTTAATGTGACTGGATAGCTCAGTTACTACATAAAACTGGACAAATACAAGAAATTCTATTAAATTTTAGTTCAGTATAAATTACCCAAAACAAAGCCTTCAAAGCAAGGCACTGTTTAATTCCATTGATTGTAGTAGTAATGAACCACTATATCATGATGCTCCACCCCACCAGTGGAGCGGAACCAAAAGCAGCAATATATGGAGCAAAATTTCCAGACTTTCACAATTACTTGCAACATCTTTTCAGATATAATCTTAAATTTTCCAACATTCTTCTCAATTCAAGAAAACAAAAAATAACAAAGATCTTCTTGCTCAGCCGTAACTGTGCCGAGAAAACACCAGTCCTTATTATTAAGCTGCTCATGCCTACATCCTTTGCAATGTACCATACACTTTCCATACGTCAAGTCTATTCACTTCTCAGTGAAAAGCATAAATGAGTTGTTAAAAAGGTACTGGGTTTTGCACGTGGCAGATAAAAAAAGTTTCAGTAATTACAAATCCATCCATTGCAACAGCATATGTACAAACATATGTTCCAAACAAAACCACAGAATTTAAAGAAATCATGAGCATTTATGATCAATGCTCATGAGCATCAGGGTTTCAGTATTTTGACAGCATAAAATCCACTGTCTTCTAAAATTCACCCTGGAATAACACGAAAACTATGCACATGCCAACGATACAGTATGCTTGCAATGGGGAAAGCTCCCTTAGGCCTTTTCCTACAGAGCATTCAAGCCAAAATGACATTGAAATTACTAAGCACAGTAAGCCGAAAGTTTTCAGTTTGATACAACTATTCCTTCCCTGGTCTTACTCAACTCACCCTCACAGAATCTGGAAAGCTACTAACTTAATATCCCTTAGATTGCTTTCTGCTAGCTTGTCTTTCAATGCACTCATTTCCTTGCCCAGCTCAAGCGTGATTCCCTTGTGCCCATGTTCTCAGGAGCTGGTAAGAAAGAAAGACCTATTCACCAAACAGGACACATATCAAGTCAGAAGGTTTTGTCCTAGCAGGGGCCCAAAAATACCAACTTCAGATTTAGTTTTTACATCTGTTTCGCTGAAACAGTTGACGATCCTCCAAAATGCACAACTATACAATACTAATTTAAACCATATCCAAAATATTTTCTTAAATCACATGTGTTTTGCATGAAAACATTTTTAATACTTTGCTGGTCCCATGGAACCACCAAGTTTTTCCTATACTAAGTATGCGTACTCGTGGTATCTTGCATCCTTGGAAGCTCTTCTGTCTGAGCTGATTTCTTGTTTGAAAAATTGACTAGGCAGAACTTAGCATTACTCAGGATAAGCCAGTTATGCAGAATTAAATCAAACAAGTCAATTTCAATGAATGATGAGGATGCCCTGGAATTTTAAAAATTGTATATAATGTTACAATATTAAGTATAATCCTCCCTCCTAAAAACCAAGCAGTAAGTCACACATTTTTGCAAGATGCAGATTGTAATATTTAAATTTTGATAATAAATAAAACTAGTGGATATTCCATTCTGTAACTCCATATACTTAGTGGAAATTTGTTATTTCAACCTTGTATCTCCCTCAAATACACATTAAAAAAAAACTTATAATAATAATACTTTGATAAAAAAGTATCAAAGGTTTCCAATGAAACTTCTGATTCAAAATATTCTTGGTATTATGCAGAGATTCTTTTGCTCTAAGACTGGCCACAGAAACGACTTATGTTTCCACTTACTTAGGAATCCACAAGAATACAAGCAGCAATTTCACTTTCTGGCAGTAGTGCAGTAAGTTTTTTGGTTTGAGTTGCATTTTTTTTCTTCTTTCTTCCCTCCCCTCCTTTTCTTTTTTTAAGTACGTGCTTCTCATATAACTAAACTGTAGCTTTAAGAGTGTTCAGGAATATATAGTCCAAATATGAGATTAGTCACTTACTAGTCCTTAGCAAACATTCAAGCACTGCATGTATTTCAAAGGATCTTCAGAATCAGAAGTCATTTTAAGTCACATCCTGAAAAACAAAAATAATATATAATATGTAACTTCATGTAACTGTCATCTCTGCTATATGTTGAACAGTTGGCCATTCAACTCTGTTGTCCCTACTCTAAACCCACATAGAAGACATAAAAAGGGTAGCACTTGCAATCTTCCTTAAATGTTGAAGAGATAATTAATGTGCCTTTTTAAAAAAGAACCCGAATACAATCTACTTTAAATCACAGCGCGTAAGACCAACATATTTTTCAATCCCTGAGGGAGGGGAAAATGTAGCAGATAAAAAAGGCCACTGAACCTTTACTACAGCTTTGTGAAACTGCAAGTGCAATGTAACAAACTACTGAAACAGACACTCATGTACACTGAGCAAATAAAGAGGTTTTCATGTACTGTAACTAGTTTATACTAAAACGCCTTTCATTACCTTTTCAGATGAACGCACATATACCTATATTATGAAGCAAACAGGAAATTATATTAGTTGTACTGATACACCACTATGCTAATCCAGCACTTCCTCCATCAGTACAGTAACTAATAAAATACTATTCTAAAACACAGGTATTTGATCATTCTCTACTCTTTCTCCCTCCCACATTCCTCCCACAGACAAAAAGGTGATTTACTAGGTAACAAATGACTCGGAGACTTCACTGAATTAGGACTTTTGGTTTAAAAAAAAAAAAAAAGTGCCATCTATAATGCCAGTGAAGCACACCTAGTTGCAACATGTTAAATATTCTTGATTTCACGCACGTTCATTTTATATTATATATTCCATCTTCGGGAGACTGATTTTTCAGACCTTGTCAGGTTTCATTTATGAGCTCGCTGCAGTGTTTGTATTTAGTAAATACCATGCACTCCTGGGCTATTTTTCAGACACGACAGTTAACTTGAGCCTTTTTCACTTTGCATGTACTAACATGACAGGACACTTTCAGTTAAGAGATGGTCGGAGGTGGAAGACGCTTGGAGTTAAGTCTCCTGTTCCTCTGATAAATAATGCCTGTGCTCTACCTTAGGAATATCATTACTTGTTAATTTGTTTCCTACGCATCCCGGTTTGCCAGTCAGAGCAACAGATGAAGGACTATGCTAATAGCAAACAAAATGTATGAGAGAGAAAAGCGAGGGCCCAGTGAACACATGGTTATAAGAAGAACTATTTTTTTATCCTCATGCCTTCAGCACACAGTGCCAGACACTTGGAAGAATTTGCCACTTGTCAGCTTCCAAACAAAGCACTGTGGTGAAGTCGATCACTGCAGCTCATCACAGCTCCAAAGAAAGACATGTGAGCCGCATTCCAGCCTCAGAACAACTGCTATGCTCAGAACCCAGCTATGAACAGGTAGTAGCTTATCTGGCTAGATGAGTTTGTTCAGGACATAGCTTTTGTAAGGAAAAGGCAATTGGGCATGATGCCACTTATTTGCATGATCCTGGCAGTGAGAATTGGTATGCTCAAACACAGCAGGCCAAGAAAATACTGAAGGGGTCTTCAATCTTGACTAATTTCCAAGCCACTCTGCTATTAGAGGTAATTTGGGCTTTCATTATAGCTGATGGTTTCAGTTGACCGGTTGTAGAATATATTTAGAGTGTTTTTAACATAGATAAGTCCTTAAAGACTGGTATCCAAAAAGAGATGGTAAACAGTTATTTTAAAGAAACAACTTAAAATTTACTGAATACATACATATATAGAAGCAGAAAAATTTCTAGCTCAAATACCAGAAAGAAAGAAACAGGATGTGATGTCCAGGTTACCACAGTGGGACTTCTAACTACGAAACTAGTAGGAAACAACAGAACATGACTATTATATTCTATAAAAACATGCTCACAGTAACTGCAGCCCCTCTTCCAAAATACTGAACGGCAGTTCGAAAAAACAGCACTCAACACTACTAAACCTCTAGTACTGGACAGAAGTATTGATCACCCTCTGAAAAGAAAGTGCCAGAAACTGGGCAGCATGCAGTCATGAATTTGCAGCCAGCTGAAATACACAATTCTTTCAAGGGCACATGTATTTGAAGGAACAGAATTCAACACAACAATAATGAGAAGCACCTTAAATAATTTAGTTTAATTCAATCCCAGCATCCTATAAAACAACTTGAAATTATGCTGCATCAACAGATTTTTTACCTTTTTAATGCGGCGAAATAAAGTAGCCAAACACAAAAGGATGTTGGTACAAGACATGTAGTGCAAAATAAAGAACAGTTTCCTATTTCTGTAAACACTAGCTTTTTCTATGCATAGATAACCTCTCTCAAGGCCAGGAAAAAAAGAAATGTTTGCTTAGAGCAAAATCATTTTTAATGAATGGAGGACCACTGCTACTGCTTGCTCAACTAAACCATTTGCGTATCTGTGCAACTAATATGGTCCCCCAGCAAATACAAATTGTCTACCATGACACCTCAGTGTACAGAATCAAGAGATGAAACACGTGGTGTTCCCCATTTCATCCTTCAAGGAAATCTACATCTATGCTAAGATCTAAAATCTAAATTCCCTCTTCTAACAGACAGGAAATATGGTATTGAGGGTAGCTAACCTCAAAATAGAGCAAAAATGTCTACGTTCATACTGAAATTAAAATACACAAAATTAGAAGTATTTATTTAAAATCAGTTAATCCTAATACTCCTAGTTGCTTTAACAGCACAGGTGAACACACCTGCCTTTAATCTTCAGGCTTAAGCATAAATATAGCTTTAAAACTCAATTGCACACTTACACTTCACACTAAAACTGTACACTCCTTTGGTGATATTTTTAAGTCAACTGTCTTCTGCCCATACCTTGCTGTAGATTTCCAGTATATACAAATACTGGCAGCTAAATCTCCCATTCACTCAAGTAGAATAATTTAAAAATTATTGTGACCTGAATTTCGTTTTGTATAGCCAATGACAATTTGCCTGAGAAAGAAATCAAAGGAGGAATGGTCATTAGAGTTTCATGTGAGAAAAGAACCCAGAAGAGTCTACACATCTGTGACATCTCAATATGAATAGAGACAATAGGAGCCTTATACAGCTATACAGGAAAGTGTGGGGGAGGAAGGCTCGAAAGCCTTTTTTGTTTGTAACATGAAGACGTGAATAATTTTCTAAAATGCAGCTAGGAAGACTCATGAGTCATAACTAAATTAGTCTGTTCAAACTGTTAAAACCAGGTATCTCATCAAACAGTTTTAACAGGGAAAGAAAAAGGAAGGCAGCAAATTATTCAGTTACTGCTTGTGAAAACAAATCAAAGAAATTGTGAAAGATAGTATAAATGTCCTACAAGGTTAACAGTGTCTAACAAAACAACATGCATCTTAGAAGCAGTGTGGAATATTAATCTACACATCTCTAGACATATGTGAGGACATCACCACACATCTCCAGCCCTCAAGACAGAAAAATTATTACAGTAGCCCTCTTATGACTGCATTGTAATAACAACAAAGAGAGAGAGAGAGAGAGAGAATGAGAGAGAGAGAAATGATGCTGCCTCTCAAGTGAATTCTGGATAATGCTGTTACACCTATGTAGCCTTTGGAGCAGAGAACAAAAACATTTAAAAACAAACAAACAAGCAAACAAACAAACAAACACCCCCCCCCCCAAAAAAAAAAACCCCAAGAACACCCAAAAAAACCCACCAAAAAACCAACAACAAACCAAACCTACATGACTCTGAGAAAGTTAAAGGGGATGCCACAGGGAAAAGGTTAGCATCTAAAAAGTGGTAAGCTTGTTTACATGCAAAGAAGTGAAAATGAATTGAAACAGGAAGTACAGGACTGAAAAAAGAGGAGACTGCACCTTGCAGTGAACTACAGCTAATTATAAAAAGATGTTTAAGTAGCACATCAGCAGCAGGAACCCAGCGAGGGAGAAAGTGGACAAAGGCATAAATTGGGCACTCAGAGAGAATAAAGCTGTAGCTCTGAAAATTTCTTCATGCTGGCCTTCACCTTTGTCAATCCAAAACAACACAGAAAATGTGCTGAATCCATTCTGCCTCTTAGGAGTGCTTGAGATCAACTAAGGTTTAAAACCCTGCTGGTTCCCAGCAGGAGCAAAGAAATCCCATCTTGAACCCTGAATTTTTAACAAATTGGTCCAGCAAACTCTGAATTCCAGACTGGCTTCAGGTACTGATTCATCTTTCTCATCTTTGGCAATCTGGATATTAGCTAAAGAAGAAAGAAAACTATTTCCTAATATAACTAAAGAAAAAAGAAAATGATTTCTTATGTCATCTGAAGTGTCTTCCATGTTGAAAGGTTTAGTATGAATGCTAGTAAATGTTAATGTGATGTTTTTATTAAGCATATTAGTAAGGAGAGAAAAAATGTATCTTTCACCATTGATCAGCAATTAAAATTATGATGATCGCAATCATATTTATCCATTCTAGTTTTAAGTCACCTTCAGTCTTCTGTCTAGTTGGCAGCTAACATTTGGGATTGGTTCAGCACAACACTGAGTTACTGAAGTAACAGGAAGCTGTAAGTCTAAAAATAGAGCAGCGAGCTATGTAGACTGACAGAAAATCTGAAAAACATGAAAATAATAATTTCTTCCAGACATTTTTCTCTTCAAGAGGATTATTAGACAAGAAAAATTACATGCAGAATTTTTAACATTCCAAAACAATCACATAATTCTTTACAACATCTAAAGCAAGGAGGACAACTTTGTTTATTATTCGGCCAATGAACATGAACTGTTTAACCACGAAACCAAAATGGATCCCAGAAAAATTTGGTCAACTCAGGAAAGAAAATGTATCTTCTCTTTGACATGTGCTTCCATTTACCTAAAGAGAAGTTTTAGCATTTATTCTACTAAGGAACTGCATTTTTACTATATTTAATTTTATGATTTCTAGAAAATATATGCCTCAGGGAGCGTATCATACATTTAGTATAATCCATATACTGAAAGTCCGGTCTGAAGTCCACTAAAACATCCACTAGGTAAAAAGTATTTTTTTATCTTTAAACATTACTCTTACTTTTTTACATTACAGTGCCAGTTTATAAAATTCTTGTACTGTAACTAAATTTGATAAAATAATTATGGGTATATTCTCATCTTAGTAAGAGTTAACATCTCTAGAACAAAATGTTCAAAGCTACAAGACATACTGAACGTGTGTATACATGTTAAGCTCTGAAAGCTGCTAAAAATGCAAGACTGAGTAAAGTTCATGTGAACATTTGCATACATGCAGAGCTTTGAAAGCTGCCTAAAAATGTAAGAATGAGTAAAGTTCACCTTTGCCTTGACAAATACCAGCTGTCAGGCATTGCCAACCAATACACACTATATTTTCCACAAACTAGAGCCCAGCAAAATGCAATTTTTACTTTAATGGCTGAATACAATGCATTATGGAAGGCAACATCTACCCAAGGTCAAAAGTTTACTGTTTTCAAATTTTAACTTCCAAAGTAGGACATTGTTACACAAACATCATGACACTGAAATTAATGGAAGCATTTCTAAAAATCACTTGTCAAGTTACACATAATGCTGTAATATACAGTTTCTACCGGAATGGACATAGTCAACTTCAAACCAAGTCAAACACAACCTGAAAGAAAAAAAATGTTGTTCTTATAACCACTTTCAATTCTGTATCTTTCCAGTCCAATTTTACTTGAACATTTTCTGCTGTAGTAATCACTTCTTATAAAATTCTAGTTGTATCTCACAGAATTAGACCAAGAAACCAAGCAGTCTTGGAACACCGGCTGTACAATAAGAGAGAAGGGTAGGATCAGAATGGCAGAACTTCCCATTATGAAATCTTATTTTTTAGTAACATGATACAAATACAACAATCAACTCTATCTACAGCATAGCCCACTTCAAAACTGTTCATTCCCCCGCTCTGTCATTTGATACAACATATGATTTACAATTGTGTAAGTGAGAAATTATTAATATGCTACTGTTACCATGCCAAACAGGGAAGTGTACTTTAAAAATGTCATTGTGATTACCATTTTAACAAGCAGTTTTTTCTTCCACGAAGTATTATGATAGTACTTTGTGAATTTTCATTAGAAGTATTAGTTAGTTTTCCTGAACAGGGTAAAAGCTCAGTATGTTGAAAAATAATGAAATACACATGTGGTGGCAATGCCTCTCCCTCTCTGTGTTTAAGAAATAAGTACATTCATACATTGGAAGTTAATATAGTTCTACTGGAATTTTCAAAAGCACTTAGCATTGGTCTAAGACTGTTTCTGTTAATTCAGTGAGAATTCTATCACCAGTTCCAGTAGAAATACTAAGCCTGAAAGCAGTACTTATTTCAAAATCTTACCCTCACAGCATTAAAAAAAAAAACCCAAACTTTTTACCCAAATATTTGAATTAACCTCCAGTAGAAAGAGACAGCAAATGTGCTTTTTCCTATCTGAAGATCTAAATTTTATTTAGAACTATTTCCCAAGTTGCTTAGAAACATAGGTGTGCACTGTGCAGAGAGCCAACAAAAACAAGTAAAGTATCTGTTTGCTCACAGACATCTCTCAAGAATGTTCTGGTTCTACAATCCATGTTTAGTGTGGTGTCTGAATTCAAGCAATTCCAAATTTACAAGATTATTCCAGTCTACCTGATGTTTTCTAAAACTGCCAATATAAACCTACAATGTTCACATTTTTGAATTTTAAGAAGGACACATTTTTTCCCATGCTATTACCTATTGATAGTTACGATAACTGATTTATATGATTTTTCATCAGCCATATTGAACACCAGTGTTGCAAAAAAACCCCAGTAATTGCTGAAAGCAGTGGTAACTTGACTGCTAGACTTACTACAAAGACTGCTTTCTTTGCAGCAATGTAAACTTCAAAAAAACACCCTCTTAACTGCAAAAGCGATTACGATTCTTCTGACCTTTTACAGCGCAAGGAAGTATGACAAAGCCCTCTTGCACATTTAATTTACAGTGTTCATTACATCTACTCTTAAGCCAACACTGGTGATTCAAAATTAGAGCTGAACAATCAAGGTAGAAAACCTGATGGAAAAGCTGTGATGCATAATAAGTTGCCTATTAATGCCACCAAGAAGAGGTATAATTCTGAACAGTAATATTTTTATGTTCTGTTTCAAAATATATATCTAATATTACATACTTCTTGAAGCTGTAATCCTCGTACCTACATTTCAAAACAAGTATCCTCAAAGAGGTTAGTCAATATTTCCCGTATTAGCGTGACAATCATATAAAATGTTAGAAGGAGTGGTACTAAGAATGAGAAAAACATTAAATCAAGGACTCCAGTATACCCACTACTGACCAGGGAAGATACCTGGTGAAATGGAAAAGAGGTCATTCAAGCCAGGCCTATGCTTTAAAGCATTACAGGAGACATCCTTCAGAGAGAAATTATTACATTTTTCCTTAAAATTTTAAGTTTCCTTCTATTCTCACAACTTTTAGGAAGATTGCTAGATGCCTTCATTCTTTCTAAAGCAAAATCTGTTGCATTTAAAACCAAAGTGAAGTTTAGTCTGCATGAGAGGTAAACTCATCCATTAGTCAGGGAAGAGTTAAATGCCACTACCTAGGAATGGTAACAGTGCCTTGGATTGCAAGAGAGTCCCAAATCCAACACTTCTGCACTAAACAGTAGTTATTTTTATTGTTTTACATATTTTTCATAGTTCTACGTGTTCTTTAAAATTCAAGGATCTTTGCAGAACTAGGGATGATGAGTGGGAATCTCTTATTATCTTTGGTAATTGGAAGGGTGACCCAAGTAAGTCCTGCTGCCACAGCATGACCAGCTACTCATTGACAAATTGCTCACTCTTAGCTACAAAGCTATGACACATCACAGCAAAGCGTTTTAAGCAAAACGAAACTGGTACGCTTAAGTATCATTCTGCAAACTGCAGCGGTTAAGCTCTGTTCAGTAATGTTACACAATACAAGAAGGGCAGAATTTCTTCCATTTCTCAACAGCGATCCTAAGACATAACTAAAAAACTGTCTTAGGTCTGCCAGTACATAGGACAAAAAAAAAAAATGAAAACACCTTTAAGAAAGACTGAGTTTTTTAATGACTGCACTTACATGACACACTGAATTAGATTTCCACAAAAAAAGACTATTTTTGCTTTTACAGCCAAGCAAGTCAACATTTTCCTAACTTTCTGAGCCAATGAATGACTAGCAGCCTTCAAAGTTTCTCAAAAGCTACCCTGAAACATTATGAAACCACTAACTGAAGAACATTGTGAAGACACCATGAGTAGTACACTACCAAAAACAGCGCCATTAAACAATATTCATCTTGCTCTGACATGCTGTAATAGCAAGCAACAAAGCAAAATACAACTTAGAATGCTTTGCTTCTAGAAAGATCAGAAACATGGAGACACGTATACCCCAAGAGACAGAACGGACATTTATATTACATACACATAAAATAACAAGAAAGCAAAAGAGAAGGCATATTTCCTTCAAATAAACATTATTTAAACAAACGGCACTAATGCACTCATTATAATTACCGGTTTACCACAAAACAACAGAAATCACCATTCCATGTCGTATCAGAGCCCTATTTTACTCAGTACTAAAAAGGGGTTGAATCTAGCAATTCCAGAAACCAGTAGGAAAGTAAGAAATACTACAGAAAGCTCTAATAAACTTTACTAACTGTAAGTATTCTCCACTTAAAAAATACAAAATGCATTTTAGTACTCTAATAACTTGTCTGATATTATGCACAAGCCAAACATGTAAGTGAAATTTTTTTCATCAGTTTTAAATAGTTTTTGCTTTTCCTTAACAGGAAGCCCCCACTGCACCCCCCTCTTAAAGCCACAACACTCCAGTCTGTTCCTGTGTGTCATGCTCTGGTATTCAGCTTCTGAAAATCTCAAGCATTTATTCTCCCGGCAAACATTCTCTCTGCCTCTTACACCAAGCTTCACACAGATCAATTTTTTTTTTTCATTCTGAACTTTATGCTATTTCAAAATAAGATTCCTCTGATTTAAATCCTCAGTTCAAATCAATGTCCTGTCCAAGCAATGTTGACACAGGACCCTGGAGGACAACATTTCATATGTGATAAAGAATCAAGGTGAAAAACAAAGGAAATCTAAAACAAAGAGACAGAACTGCTTTTTTGTACTTTAACAGAAGGGTGTGGCAAAAAGGGGGAATGACAGCTTTTGAAATAACAAATCACCTAATGAATATTCTCTACAAGAAGCTGGAAAATAGCAAAAGAAGCATAATGGAGTATCAACATATTGACTATATAGTATTTAAATGTATTAATTCAAAATTCCTGCAATCAGTACTATCAGAAATGTCAGTATCTAAAGTTTCTCAAGAACAACACCGAGAACAATTAAAAAGTAGGCTGTGACCTCTGAGCTTGCACTTCCTCTTCCTCCTCTATTCACATAGCCAGGATAACTGTTTTGCTCCCTCTATGTATGATTGAATAAGCAATGAATAAAAATCAGTACAACTTTTTTCCCCATAAGGCATTAGAAATTCTTCCCAAAATAAAGTTTTTGCAATTGTCCATGCTCAGTAGAGCCTTCTTCCCCTCTGGGACAGGGAAAGCTTAGCACCAGAAAAAATTTAGATAAGCATCACTAGAATTTCCTCCAAATCACCTTTCCATCCTTTTGCTGAGAAGAAAGCAGATAGAAAACTGCTTACTCTAGATAGAAAACTTCTTATTCTAGATAGAGAAAAAATAGATGAAAACACCATGGCACGAATTTCTCTTAAAAATTTCTCATTCACCGTGTGGAAACCTTGGTGGGGGAGAAAAATCTAATAGGGCTGCTCCAAAGCAGCTGGCAAGACCCCATTGTGGAATATGGGAAGATGAAACCAACACCTCCATCTACTCTGAATAAACACGCAAAATTCTGTTTTACCGTGATAGGCAACATGATGTGCAGCTTCACTGCAGCTCCGCTGTGAAGACAGGTGAACTGCCGTGAAACAGACAATGAGAAACAGACAGGACGAACACAGGCACAAGGGAAGACAGAACGAAGAATCCGAGGGAGCGGGGAAAAATAAACTATATAATATCTCCTGCTTAGGAACACTAGCTGGAATAAACAGGGAGGCCACAAACGATCACTGTAAGCGCATGTTTCTTTTGCAGTTGCAAGGAGAATTACACACGAGGGTGCAGCGAATCTGCTATTAATCATTTAATATTCATTGTTCCCTCGATGTTGCTGGCAATACTTCTGGAGACTCCCTCAATTCCCAAAAAAAGCTGCATCAAGAACAGCGGCACTACAAGAGCAGCCCACAATGAACCACCACGCTTCTGTCCTACTGTATTAACACTGCTGTGAAGTAAAGACTTCTTAACCACTGAACTGCTTACAGAACTGAATTTTTAAAGAGTCCAAATCACAGCAGCTGTGGGTCTCTCCCCAGCCTAATCTCTAATTAGGAAAATGAACACCCTATATAAATCCGACAAAACTATTTGCAAGAACAAGCCAGGAGAGATGAGAAAACAACAGATTGAAGTAGGCAGGCATCAGGTTTCTTTGTCGAGGAAGAGTTTTGAATGTTATCTCTAGGTAAGGAGCTGAGTGACTCCTTGATTAAGTGGCACTTAACATTCAGTAAATTTAATGTTCCAGCAAGAACAGGCCCATACCTGTGCCTACAAGCTAGTGAGGCAGGAAATGGAAGCTGATGCAGTAATCACGTCAGCGATTCTTTTGTCAGTGAAAAGACACACATTTAAGGGGAAAGAAACGTGAAATAACAAAACGTCATATTCATACTTCATCGAAAATGTAATTCTGCTATAATTTGTCTGGTTTGGCAAAGCTACACAGTGAAGGTGAATTTTCTCGGCCACAGATATTTCGGGTTTGTGATAAAATCTGCATAGTATGAAAATGGCACACACGCTAATTAAGTTCAGAATTTGCGGGAGCCACACACCCGAAATAAAAATTCCAAACATTGGCTACTCTGAGCCCCCGACACTACACAATTTGGCAGTGAAGTTCATCTGGTGTCTCAGAGGTGAGGTGTTGGCGGTTTTCTTGTTTAAGCAAGATGCAGAATAGAAAAGCAGTTAGTAAGGTAAAAACGTATTTAATTCACGAGCTGAATGAACTCAGTATGAACTAAATAGTAATACTGAGACATTTTCCCGTCGGATTTCAGAAAGGAGACACCACTTCTACCTTTGAAAAAAACCCAACACGCTTATTAGGCAATTGAGCTCGCTGAAACCAGCGCACCGAGTGACTCATCCTCCCTTGCCTACTCTCTAATTAGGCCTGATCGTCAGCATCAATTTGCAGGTTGCTTTCAGTTGGGTTGGTTTGGGTTTTTTTCTTCAACCATACAGAAACATGTTGGAAACTGAAAAAATGGACTCCTACTTGTTTAGCGGTGGGACTTTTAGAAAATAGCTGGTACGAACCGTTAAGGCAAATCCCAGCTTTGACGTTAGCGGCACACAAGCAAACTCCTCGCTTGTTCTCGTCCTCCCCCTGCTTCGGGGAGGCTGCATGCAGCACAGCACGATCACAGCAAAAACAGACAGGAAAAGAGGGAGGGGGTTGGGGAAAGAAGCCCTCTGCTCTTGGCAAGGGGAAGGCGTTCCACAAGAAATGCTACAGGGTCAAAAGTTTACCGTGGTTTCAATTTCACCTTTTTGCAACCAATGAGTGTGCGGCGGCTCCAGACAGAACCGCGGGCGGCAGCGGCCCTTAACTCCTTGCGGCCCGGCCCGGCCCCGCCACGGAGCGGACAGTTAAGGGAGAAGGGCCTCTCCTCCCTTTCCCCTGCCCTCGAACGAGCAGCAGCAGAACGCCCAGGAGCACAACGCCCAGCAGCCGCCTCCGGACTCAGCACTACTTTCAGCATGGAAATAAAAGGAAAGGGGAGTCGTCAGAAGCAGTATGGCAGCGAGTCAGAAGTTGAGACCTGTAGAAGTACGGCCCCTTTCCCCGCTTCAGCGGAAAACCATGGCAGTAAGCGAAGGGCTAAAACTGATACTAGGCATTATCAAAGCATCACTTAACTCTGGGGGTGTTACAGCTATGAGCTGCCTGTTTGTGCTGGCAAACAGGAACGACCTTGAGAAAAGGGGAGGGAGAGGCACCGACACACAACTGTCAGAAAAGATTCCGAATGCGAGGTCCAGAGCTGCAGTAATTTACTTTGCTTCACGTCAAACGAGGAATCCACGGTGCTGTGGTATAAGGCTGGGCAGCCCAAGAAGTACTGCTGCCCAGTCTTCACAGTACCAGTAATAATAGCCTGCTTCTAGATGTTGACTACAAAACAGGACATCATCTGCTCCATGAAGGATGGACATTGAATTCATGGCTCTTGACTACAAAAATCCTCAGGTCTTCAGAGTCTCGCAAAGGAAAGCAAGCAAAAGCAAAGGAAAACAAAAAACTTTACAAAAAAAAATTAAAAATGCTCCAGACGTGAGATTTGTAATAGATGGTCTTGGTTTAGCACTGAAAAGAAAAGATGCATCATCACTCATGTTATTACAGAACTAGAGCACAAACACAGAACAGGCTTCTTGTCGCACTATATCATTGCTAACACTGCAGTTTTCACCACAGGAACTACAGACCCAGGTGAATCAGTCCACAATGGAGTACCCCAAAATCTGTGCTGCCACCAGGTTTTTCTCTGGGAGATTGATGAAAATCTCAATGACAGCAAATCTGAATGACACTGTATGATTGGTTTTTTGGCATCCATTTGAACTTGAAAAAAGTCAATGTCCAACTACACTTAAGCAAGGAGAACAACATTTATCACCCCTTTATTGATTGGTCTTGAAAGGAAATAGGATTAAAGCCCTTGTGGAGATGTGGATAGTGTTCTCAGTTCAGTGCAGCAATTAACACTATAATACAAGACAGCATGAAGGGAAGTATGTAAAGCATGTAGTTCAGGCAAATACTTTAGCATCATAACCTAAGAGTATGATTCAACACAGCAGAAAGTGGTAGGCTGACTTAAGAGATTTTAGTAGCTCTGATTTGCTACGAAGTAGAATGGCAAGTCATTGCATACATTTGCAGAGTAAAGCACATGGAACTAACCATTCCAAAGCAGGAGGAGGCAAATTGGGAAACATTTGGAGGCATGTATGTTGGCATAGTCTGATCTCCAACACGGTGCAGAAAGGATGACAAGAATCTGAATATACTGTGAAGAGGTAAAATGAGTAAATATGCCATCGACATACAGAAAAGGTTTATGGTAAGGATGCCAGTGAGAATACAACTCAGTTTTCCAAACCCTGAAGCCAAGGTAGATTGTTCAAGGTAATGCACATGACAACCTAAGGGGGGAAAATAAAATTAGTCAGCTGGCAGCTATAACTAATTTTCCATCAACATGCAGTTTCAAAAATCAGTAAATTATCTTACCCAGAATGGTAAAGGCTTTCAGTGCACTTTGTAACGGTGAGAGATACTCTGGTCTCAGACCTCCCTACACGTCCAGAAAAAGGATAAAGACTCTTACAAAACAGCTACGCCCGCTGAAAACATTAACAAACTTATGTAAATCATACTTTCACAACTCAATTCACAAAATAGTTTTAGGTAATCAGGTAATCATGCAAAACCTCTTAAAACCTGCTTCAGGAATAGTCAGCTAATCCGCTTCAGAGCAGCCAAATAAAACCAATTTCCAGCTGATGGGCAAGGACTAACAGTGATTTCTTGAACGGGCACAGGTAGATTCCTTTCTTAATCTACGCATATAGGCACTGCAGCAGCTTAATGCAGCTACTATGAGGTTAAGTTTAATGCCTTGAGAGCTGCTAACAAAAGACACAGGAAGTGATTAAAACACAAAGTCAGAAAGTTGAAGACATCATAAGCTCTTAGCTGACTGAGTTTGTGCCCTACTACCAAGCTTTCCTACTGTAGTTAAAAAATTGAAAGACACCACAGAAAATGCTATCAAATAATGCTGTATTTTCACAGCTTAACTAGATTAGGATACAGTTTTGCCAATACCAATTTAAGACTTAATTACTTTTATAAAAAGCTCTCAATACATCTCTGAGCAAATAGCGCAGTTTTGTTTTGTTGTTTTTCCTGCTCTGAATACCATGTGGTTTAAGAGAGATTTTTTTACAGTACAATATCATAAATGAATTCACTTCTTGTAAGATAGCCTCATTTTACAAGAAAATGGATACTATAAAATTTTATATCAAGTCAGCATGTTACCAAGAAGCTTTTCTGTATTTTCTGAATTTGATTAATACAAGCCAAGGTCACTTGCTGAAAGATGGATGCCTACTACTGCGGCTGCAAGCAAACTAGACTCAAAAGCTGGGGGATGGGAAGACAATACTGGCAATTGCTAGCACTGTCTCCAAAAGTATACCAATTACAAAAGCTGAGTAGAATTTGGATTTTTTTACTACATCACTGCATAAGTAACCTAATAGCTAAAGTCTGAGTCTGTAAAATAAATGTTCCAAGCAAACAAGATTCACAATGATGCATCGGCAAGCCTGAAAAAAATTACTAATTCTGAGGATCCTTTATTAAATTGTATGCAATTTCCTCTTCTTTTTTTCCCTATGTATGTTTTACCATACAGTTCATGAAGCTGCTAAGAGACTGCCCTTAAATTAACAGCATGTCTCAGTCCAAGTGAGACTGTGAGGCTCCACCCAATCCACAGTGTCCTATTCTGAAGTCATTTAGGAAGAACGCATTTTGGGAAAGCAGGCAAGCTTTTAACAGAAATCCACAGCATGCATTTTTTCAGTTTCTGAAGACTATATCTAGCTTAAAAAACAATTAGAAGTAAGCCATGTTCACCTGTAATGTGTAAAGATATTTTAAGCCCTGTAAGGATATTTTAAAATAAGTTGTTTTTAAAATGTGCTACATTTGCATTATGCATGAGGCCAATCAGATGTAGTTTTCCCTTCCCTGTTAAAACTAACAGGTTGTGAAAATAAGACCCTACCAAACAGAAACAGTATTAATTTTGCTTTCTCTACAATTTGGAGCACCGCATTGGCAGTAGGGTGGAAGGAATCTAGTGCTGAAATACATTTAAAACCATACATCAACAGATATTTCCACAAGGACATCTGGGGACACACAGACATACACACACTCACCCTCAACTTAATATACTTCATCTTTAATAAAACAGCCTTGATACACCCAGCATTGCAACAGATGTTTCATATCAGCTGAAATGATGATGATCTACTGAATCAAAGTTAAATTTGACAAATTGCTGAAGTAAAAAGAAAGGAACCTTGCTAGTTTGGGGTGGGTGTCTTTGCCTAAAATAGAAAAATAAACTGCAGCATATCAGTGCCTGAGCAGACACAACTACATCTGTGGTTAAGGATGCCTAACATTCTCCATCCCGGCAGCCTGTTCTAATTCTTTAGTGCCTGTCTCTGACATACGGCTCAGAACTACTTTTTGGTTCAGACATTTAAAAAAAGAGCAGAAAATTCTGTTGAACAAGGTGTAACCTTTTATTCGGTCCAAGAAGTTAAAGCTTTGGAAGAAAAACTGATCAAATGTGTAAACAAATTGAACTTTATCTTGCTGCTTCAATGAAAATATCTGTATCACTGGTAAGCGCCTTATTAAAGTGCTTGAGCACGCTCAGTTTTGTTTTAAACCAGTGGCCAAGATCCTGAAGTATTTACCCAAGTTAGCTTTGTTGCTGCACACCTCCTCCATGCTGACAGAACAGAATATGCTTTATCACTATATTACCAAGACCAAGAGCAACTTCTCTATAAACCCGGTAGCTACAAAGCAGGTAGAGTACCCAGCACCACAGCAGCTAGTGAACAGGGACATTTTTCTAGGTTATACTGCCACACCCACACACAGCATCCACAAAGGATGAGGAAGCAGCAGGATCAAGGGCTAAGCAAAGGCCACCCTTACCTCCCTCCGAATTCAAGATTTCATTTGAAACAGCAGCTGGAGGTCTCAGCCAACAGTGCTAAACCCCCACTTTCCTGACCCTCCAGCGAGTAACCCATGTTAGAAGGCGCACTCAGTTTAGTGACCAAGGCGGTGCTCTGCTCGATGACTATCTTGCTGGCAAACAGAATTGAAATTTCCTTACGGCAAATGATAGTATTTTTTTCCAAAGGCTTTTGTAAAGACATACAAAAACTTACACTGAAAATACTAAGGATGTGAGGTCATTCAAAAAATTTCAAATAGTATTGTCAGCTCACCTCTCAACACTTCTTTAATCCTTGTTGCACGTTCTTATTTTAAGCAGATTCCTGAAACAGTGCACTGCACAGATGATAAAACAGGCAAATAAGGCCACAGTAGTCTTTTCTGTGAACTGATGGGGGCTAGTCCCACACAAAGTCTCATAAGCAGTAACATGACAATCACTTCCAATTTACTGCACAGTAATAGATAATCGTCTCATAAATGGAGATCTGAAGTCTGTCAAGGACCTGTATCTTAACTTGGCCTTTGCCCAGCATGGGTACTGAGAGAGTTCCAGTGACATTCAAATCAGGACACACAGGTTTTTTCCAGTGGAGTGTAAACAACACCGATACCTACTGGCTTGAAAATGACAGATCACAACTTCTGATTAAGAACATTCTTTTGGAGCAGACTTCAAACTGGCATTTAAATTACCCATTTAACTGTTGGAATATATTTACACACATCAATGAGGGTGGGCCGATGAGCATGAAAGAAATATAGTCCATAAATCACACTGCCTTGCCTTTGGCACATTTTGCTAGTCAGCAGATACAGTGCCTCTGAACATTTATTCATATGTTTGCAGAAGAACTAAGTTATAGAATTAATGTCAGTAAATATATTCTTTTACACTGGAAACATTACACATTTAAAAATGTAGATTCATATTCTGAAAAAGTGTTTGAGTACTGTGGGGAGAGAGTAAGGGGGAAGGCATCTATCCATTACAGAGTTTCATATTGTCTGAGTCTACACAGACTCACACAAACTGGCTTTAAGGGGAGTTAAATGCCTGGCATCTTAAGAATGCTTTTGAGAATCCTACTTAGTATCTTTTTCCCTCGTGATACTAAAATAGATTATTTTTAAAATTTATTGAAAACCACACATCCTCTTTGTTTTTAAGATTAGATCTTGGTATTTGCTGATCTAATAATAATTAAAGGCCTGTTAATGAAGTTAATGAGTTTAGAGTACAAGATCAGAAACTACTAAAGCCAAATTAAGCTACTGAAGAAAGGAAATCAAAATAGTTCAAATTTTCCATGCATAGCGTATGTGCTTATATATGATTTATTTAATTGAAAGGAAGAAGTACAGCTACTTAATACAAAGGTCACATTTCTAAACCCCAATGTGTCCTTGAAATATGGAAATGTTTCAAGCTCAATGCTGTAATTAAAATCTGATTAAGTCTGAGTATATGCAGGTACACTTCGTTTGGCTGCAAGAGGTATTCATTTAGTTCAACAAAAACGCTTACCACTCAATATTTGAAGTGAAATCAGTTGTCTACCTATGTTATACCAACAGATTTGAGCATTCCATTAATTAGGGTCCCATTTCATTCATAATGAACAGAGCTTTGTAGTGCACCTTGAGTGAGATTGCAAAATAAGGACAGAACAGAATCCCCCAAATCAGGTTAATTAATCTTTTCACGATACTGTCAGGTTATCACAGAGCATCTGCTACAATTTACAACTCAAAACAAAGCTGTAGTGGTATTATGCATGTCTCTGGTCAAATAAAATCTTAGATTTAAGGGCACAGTTATTTAAAAATTAAGCAAGGTAGAGTAATAAAAAGGAAAAGCCCAAAGGTTGGTATCTTTGCTCAATGCTACATAAAACAGAGCATTGTTTTGTTAGTACTCTAGTACCACCCACAGATGTATTAGAGAGAGGAGAGTCACAGTCTCCTCCAAGGCCTACAAGTAAAGGGCAACAGGCAAGCTTTACTACCTGCAACAAGTTAAATTTCAATTTATAAATAGTGATTGAACACAGGAACCACTTTCCGATAGCCTACGGAATCCCTATCCTGAGAGACTTTTAATACTTGACTGAACAAAACCTTGACCAACCAGCACTAACTTCACTCATGGTGTTTGGATTGATGCTAGCATAATTATGCGATGAGTTGCAGAAAAACATTGTCATCAGGGAATTATGTACTACAGCCCAGAGATAAACTGGGATGTAATACATAAGATACTGAGGTAAACTATTATGACAATGGGCCACTAAGACAGAAAAGTAACATTATAATTGATCCTACTTTGTTTAATTTTAAGCTATATTACCACATGCATTTTGGTTGTGATTTAAGAGATATGTTTCATTAATATCATGTACCCTTTAGATTTTGCATACATACATCGACAGTCCCATCTTTACTGGACACAGATTATGTAATCCTGACCACAACATTCATTCCTACCATCACAGATCTGTTTTCTCTCCCATTTATGACAAAAAAAACTGAGTGCTTTTGAATAAGGCTCTCAGTGCCCTCTGGATTTTTTTAGGTCCAAACTTTTCTATTCTTTACAAGGAATTTCCATTGCATAAAAACTTTATGCTTCTAGTTTTTCTAATGTTCTGTTAAAGAAGCAGTATCTTCACTATCATTAGAAAGCCATTTTTCAACAAATCTCACATTAAGCTCCCAAGGATTCCTCAAGCAGGCAGAAAAAATCAGTCTTACTCATGAAAATTCTTATACAAATGCCCTTTCTCAAACACTAATGTTTATCTGCAGAATTCTCCAAAACGACACTATTGTCGTTAGCACAGAAATTCTGAATAATTTTAGGAAGATTAGCAGCCATTCTGGAAGTTAGTACAAGAGGTCAATGACTACCAAAACCAGATGGGATGATATCCTTCCTCATCAAGTGCCAAAAGCATTTATAATGTCTTCAGATCCTGTTCCTTCCTTGTTTATAGATAAATGGCTAAGCAGTTGTGCAGTTTCACATCATCAGGAAGCAAATGTTATGTATTCTTATATAGTGCTCTGGTGGAAATGCCAGGACAGAGCTGTAGATTTTTTTATTATTACTTTCTCCTTATGTGCATTTTTTCTTTAGTTCCCGTACAAGTAGAACGACTGAATTGTATCTAACATTCAACACAACCCTGAGCTGAAGAGACAAGGTTTGATCTTTAAAGTTAGTATTCAGCCACATCTCTGCACTGAAAAGTTGTCATATTAGCATCTGATAAACAAATAAAACATAGTAACCAACTGAGGAGCACATGGTCATGCATTTATGTCACGCAATTGGAGAAGATGGGCTCTGAAGTGTGATCGATACAACGTGTTTTCTTATCAGTAAATGCCACACTGCATTCATCCAGCAAATGACCCTCGGCTACAGTACCTCCCATACAGTGCGGAAAGTTATGTTTAGGTACTCTGCAGTCAGAAGTTTATATTCTTGGACCCTGTCAAAATTATTAGGAGAAAAGTTACTAGTAATTGTCTCTGGGCATAGAATAGCTTCTCTTTTCAAAGTCCAGTAAGTATTTTTTAGGGTACCTAACAGTCCACTGAAAGTTCAAAAAGCTACAAAGCCTTACCGACTCCTGAGCTTTCATCCGTACGAAAACTTGTTAGATTCTCATACAGATTAAGCCTGTAAGTAAAAGTGTACAAACAATAACAGGATAATCACAGAACACCATGGAGGGAACACAAGAAAAGAGCATACAAAACTTAAGCCTCATATCATTAATCCTCTTGAAGAATAAACTTGATGTGGGCTTCTTTATTTAAAGTAGATTTATATCAGACAATATGCTTAGACAAGTGCCTGCATCCAGTCCGGACCAAAAGTTATTTATCACTTGTGTCTACCTCATACTATTTACCTCAGTGTGTCATCTGTCTGCAAAACATGGCTTAGGAACTGTGATGTTTTGATGAGCACAGCTATCTGAAAAAACCCACAAATTATTTGTCCTTTGAAGAGATCATTCTGCAAATGTTTGCCTTCAACTGTCTCCTTTCATTTTCTTCATTTTACTTTAACCCTACCTTATGCTAACCAAGCCAGCTCACCTGAACTCTATTTCAGGGCACCTGCTAAACTGCAGAGCCTAGAAGTTGATCTTACGACGAGAGATTATTCTGAAGGACATGCTTCCTTTCTTGAGACCAAAATGCCACTGAATAGAATGTCCAAACAAGTTTTCAGTTTTACTACTCTCCAGCAACAGGTATAGAAGCTGGCGTAACAATCTAATTGAGTATTGAAGCCTAAATTGCTTACTCCAGAGGCTATGACCAAACCTCAAATAAACAATACGCAACAGTGTTTTGCATTATATCTGCACTGAGCCCAGAACAGATATAGCTAAGAAATCCTATTTCATCATCAGTCTTTCAAAATAACAGGAATACTTTGCTCAGAACAATTACTGGTTACTTTAGAAAGAAGAATATTCTAGTACCAGAGATAGAGAGAATTAAAAACCAAAGGCAGATATATAGGCACAAGGATACTGGCACTCTATCCCACACCTTAGGAGGAGCATCTTTTAACAGTCCAAGTATTCCTCAAAAGCCTCATATTGTTAGACACCATGATACATACTGAGCCCAGGCCAGGCCACGCATTTCCTCAAGTTAAAGTGAGGTGGAAGACAGCAAACTATATACCATATTAACATAGAACATAACTTTTATTTTTCTACGGGAATTGAAATTATTTTCTCCCTTTTTTAACTCCCTAAATATCAATAGTTTATGAGAATTGATGCAGAGAAAACAAAGTAGTTATGACAGAAAACTTACCTAGCACAGTATTTGCTACAGCAGAAGCCAGTAGGAATGTCTAAAAAGAAAAAGTATATGAATGTGTTTTAGCATACTCTTGAATTTTACCATCTACTGTTCAGGAATTTCCTTGTTCAAAAGGAAGGAGTCTCCTCTCCTAGCTGCTGGATATTCTGTGGCAGTCAGCTCTGTAGTTAAGCTCTACACTATCTGAAAGTATTCTTTTTTTAGTTTTAACCCTGTCATCTGATAATAAGGAGAGTAAGTGAAATGAGTGAAGAAGAAAACACTTTCTTCATGTTGATTTTCCATTACACATGTGGTTTTGTGTAGATCTGCCCTGTACTGTAAGACCAACATTTAAAAAAAAAAAAAAGGGCGGAGAGAAATGCTGGAAATTCTGTGTCTCATTAAAAATACAGAGAAACATAGTCCAGTATACTCTTTCATACTGCATATACCAGAAAATCTTGTATTTGAGAGGAAGGCATAGCATGACTGTATAATAATGTAGTATTTTCAATTTTGTAACCTTTTTCTTCACTGACAACACTCAACTTTTGGAACACTACTTAGCACTGGTCTGTCATTTTGACAGAAGAATTAATTCAGATTTATTTTTTTATTTTACTAAGTGGAGGAAAATTGAACAAAGATCTATTGGCTATAGCACACGCTTTCCTTCCCTACGTAAAACACTAGGAATACAGACCAAATTGTCACTGGAGTAAGGACAAGTCTCCTAAACCAAGTGATAGGGATATATCCAGTCAGTCACTCTGAAAAGAAAGTTCTCTTAAGTTACCGTGACTTCTTCTTCAGTGACCGCTCTGACTGAAATTACTACCTGTAGTCACCAAGTCTACATTTGTAGAGGACAAGAATAAAATATCAGAGGTAACCAAACCACACTAGAACCTACTACCAGAACAAGAAGTATTCGAGTTTTTTTAAGTTGACCAAATCTTCATGCATTAAGTTTTTGCACAGTGCAGAATTGTTTGGATTGCAGAATTGCAATAAGCAGAAAAAAGATAAATGTAAAACCAAGCTCAAAGAAGACTAGAACTTCTGTAAGGCTGTAGCATCTAGCACTACAGTGAAATATTTCATCTGCCACCCTAGCCAAAGCCCAAATAAACCAAGTAAGTTGGTTTTAGGCTTTGACAATAAACACATTTCAGTTATCTTTTGTCTTCAGCAATACGTTATTGCCTTCAGGAAGAAAACGTCTCACTAAGACTTAGAAATCCCATCTCAAGCTTTAACTTTGCATCAAATTTGTAAAATAACAAATGTATATAAGATATCCAAAAGGTATACAAAGCAATGGCAGTAATTTCAGTACTTTTAATCAGCGAGCAACTGATTAATACACAATTCACAATACAATCTTTACATAAGCTGGAAAAGATGTTAAGGTTCATGTCAAGTTCAACATGCTCTACTTTTAACTTTAGTCATTAGCTTTCTCATTAGCAGTAACTTAATACGTGAGAAAGGATTATGAGCAGTCAGGAAGTTAGATGTTTAAACTTTTATACAATTATTAAAAAAAAAAAAAAAGTAGCCCAACAAAGAGAGGTGACAGAAAAGGAAGCACAATGGCCCTAACTTGGCTTGAGAGCTGGGGAAATGTACTATGCTGTCTTAAAAAGACAAAATTCCATTAGCATGCCTTTGAAGGGTTCAGGTTTTATATTTTCAATTAATACGAGAAAGACAATGGTGTATTGCAATGTTGCTTACTTTTTACACAATACAGTAGCTTAGCTCCCTCCCTGGCATTTAGGAAAACAAAAATTCCCATTAGGGCCTAATGAAGCATTCTTTAGGCCCTACCCCAAAACAGCAAGTCAACAATAAATATCTGTAGTGACAGAAAGACAAGACACATTCAAAGTACCGAGTCCTCTACACCTTGGAGAAAGGGTCAGGTAGCTTTTAGTAAACAAGAGCAACTTACACAGAAAAGAGCTTTAAGGTAGACAAATGAGATTGAGCCTGCAGATCCCTTCAGTCTGATTTTCACCACTATATCTGAAACTACAATAATTTTTTAAATAACCATTAATTAGTCTTTAATTCTTTTACAAAAGATGTGTTTCCTAATATCTTTTTTCCTTTGTGTATGAAAGATAGGATAATTAAGATTTTTAGCTTGGCAGCATACAGTCCTTACAGGAAATGTTGGTCTACAATTACCATCAGAAGCAAGAAAAGATGTATTGTCACCTGGCAGTGATCACTTAGAAATAGGAACAGTTAACACGCTGTAAAACAAGAAACTGAAGTAATATAATCAGTAGTTGGTACCCAGCACGATAGTGGTTAATGTACAGTCTTGCATATGAGAATTTATTTCTTGACAACTGATTTTTAGCAAGCACTTGTTCACCAAATAGCGTGAAGTTTCAGTCAGAAAAGGATTCCTAACTGAAATTCCAGCAATAAAAGCATGCCTGCATGTTATTAAAGGAAACAGTGGAAAATTTCTCAGGCTGACATCCAGAATGCTGTGGTTCCTTTTCATATTTCTCTTCTTGCAAAGCATTTAATAAACCAGACCTTAAAAGCTTTTTTTTGTTGTTGTTGGTTTGTCAGTTTATTTTTTCCTTTTTTTTCTTTTTTTTTTTNGTGAAGCCTGGAAATTTCCACTGCTTTTAAAGAGCTTTTTAAAAAGCTCTCTCAAATATACTGCTCAAACCTTCCACTTCTGCCTAGACAGACTCTTTAGTTCAAAGCAGAAGTTTCATTGCTATAAAGCGGAGCTAAGAGAAGGGGGAAAGAAAAAATTTTGCTCATATACTAAAAGCATTGCTTGGCCAATCTGAAATATTATCATACTGAGTATTAATCTTGATAGAGGTTACCTGAGGTTCAGCTACAGGGACATAGATGGGTAAGAGAAGACAAAGTAGTTGATAAAGCTACCTTGCAGCTTCTGTACATTTGAACAGAAATGACAGTGGATGACAATGCAAGCTATTTTGCTCCTATCAAGTGATCATGTGATGGCTCTCCTTCAACTTTCTCAAATTTCCACTGATTTTCCATTGTTCCTGAATCCCACTCATCATCCCTGTTACCTGCTTATTGTCTCTCACACAGCCAATACAAGACTGGCAAGTTTGCAAGCACCAGTTCTATACCTCACCTCTACAAACCTTATTCAACAGCATCAAACGTACATCATCAAAGATTAGGGAGTTCAACAGAAAACCTACAGTCATAAGACAAAAGTCTTTGAAACCTACTTCAGCCAGGGAAGATGCTTTCTTTTTTCAATTTTCTGTGCACTGATTAGAGAAACTGCCTTCCTTTTAAAGAGGGGATCAAATGTACATTCTAGGTTAACAGGAGATGTTGGCTTTGTTCTATTTTAATCAAGTGAACAGTACTCTTGCTTTTGTTGCCATTAGCACTATTTTTGTATCTATGACTAGATAAATACTTGAAATACTGATCAGGAGGGGATTCTTTCAATTACTACCTAAGATGGTTAAGCAATATGCTGACTGACGTCCTGCCCATTGAGGCAGAAATCTCTACTCTGAACATCAAAAAGGCTGCCATAGAAGATAAAACCAGTACAGTTCTATAACAAAAGATGCTGCTATGTCTGCTTTAGTTCACTGCAGCAGCAAAGATGGACTGAGCACAAAAAGAACTGCAAACCAAGTAATAATTCCCTATTTCCACCTATCCTCTCTAGCCTAGCCTTTATGAGGAAAGAAAAATTATTATAGGGGAAGATGTCTGAAAAGCCTGTCCAATTCACTGCCAAAGAAATTGCAGATTTTTGTTTGAAATCATCTCCTTAAGATGTAAGCTGTCAAAAACTGAAAATCATTTTCAAGTTGCCATTATTAACACAATAAATTAATTTTTGAACCTCTAACAGTTCTTTCATGAGACTAAAAAAAACCAGTGTAGCATTTCCATATACTTATGATTTATGTGCGTACACACACATGTATGCTCCTAATATCTGTCTAAAAGGTTTTAGAAAAAGTTTACCCACATATTAGCTGCTACCCCTTCAGACACACATACCAGCAAAAAGCAAGTAGCACGGTTTACCTTTTTCTGTGACTTACTAGCCTCTAGAGAACGTGATGAAAAAACCCAGCAATGTTAAGATGTTAATATACTCTATACGGCAATCGGCAAAGTGTCAGAATTACAAATGGAGTGCACAAAGCAAAACCAGAGGAATGCTACCTTAGATTTAGATTTATTTAGTTCTTTGGACTCACACAGAATGAACCAGAGAACTCTTCTCCTGACTGACTGTTCTGAACAATCGTTTCCTCAAAACAAAATGGAGAGAACATGTATTTCACTGGATTATTTTGCAAGTGAATTGTTTAGTTCTGTCTTCTACTTAACCCTTCCATTAAAAGATATGGCAACAAAAGTCACCCAACCCAATCCCTGTTCCATAACCTGTTCAGTCACTTTGGGATGTTTCGGTGGGGCAGGGCGTTCTCTTATTAGACACACTGCACACAAAAGACTAAAAATCCTTCATGAGATTGAAGGCAAGGTAATTTTGTTTCACTTTTCAAAAATCAGTTTATTGATAACTGTAAATTTTAAAAGTCACCAATTAAGTCTTATTAAAGCAACAGTATACATCTGAAATATATCTCCCATTTATATGATGCACAAAATAATTTCATTTGCCTTCACTCAACTAAATGCAGCATACAAAAATCAGAGTGAGTGGAAATACATTCCATAGCAGAATTAAATCCACAGCAGTTAAATTCTTTTACAATTGCTTCTTTCCCAATATGCTACACCTAGAAACATCTATAGATCTAGCCAAGGGGAAAGGGGGAAAAACAAATTTTAAAAACTACATAGGCAGTCTGCCCCAGCATTGAGGTTGGATATTCTTCATCACCTTCTCATATCCTTGGCATAAAGAATACTATTCCTCCCCTCCCATTCCCCTCCATTTTTTTTAATAATCAAAACAAGTCAGAAGAATATTAAAGATATTTCTAAATACTCAAAAAGCTTGAACATGAAATGCAGAAGATGCTGTACCGTACAGTTGTTTAAGATCACCTTTTCAAGAGAGACTCATTTAAATGCAGGAGCTGAAGCGGCCTGTAGTGTCAGACTGTAGCATCCAATACCTTTCCACATGCTACAAATGGTTTAATTTTGCAGGCAAATATAATCAAGACACCTTTTCCTTCCCAGAGTTCTTGAAAAATAAAAACACCCCCCCTTTTCTATGAAACTGTACAACAGAGATTAATCTTGAGGGTTTTGTGATTGTGATTTCTTGTCCATTATTAATTAAAAAAACCCACCGTGATCAAAAGATAAGGTTCCATTGTAAAAGAGATTTGCTTCTTTCTAATCTCCATTTTGTCTCAGCTATATGTTATGGTATACATCACTGATACAATTAAAAACAACAACACCCAAACAAACAAACCAACCCCCAAAATTGGCAACTAGGCAATGCAAAACTTCCAAATTAATAAATCCAAAGCCAGGATGAACAAGGGCCTCAAATGAAGAGTTAAAAGAAACACAAAGCCACAGGGAAGTCCAAAATGCACACAAATCATATTCCAAATCAAACCAGACTGGCAACAACACAATGGAATCCGAAGAGGTACTTAAAATGAATGCTGGGTTTATTTTGTCTATCACTTCCCGTATCCCACAGGCTCTATCTTCATATGTCAGCAGTGAATCCATCAAATCTACTGGTATTAGTTAAAAAAAAAAAAAAACAAAAAAACCAACCAACCAACCAACCAAAACCCACCACGGTAGTAGTAACAGAGTTGAAGGAAATTCTTTACAACAGTTAGTTGAACAGCCCATTATAACAGCAGTTAACAGTCTATACAACTACTGCATGCTATAATGCACGGTCTTGTTTAAAAAAACTAAAGTAACAAGACTGAAATAAAACAAAAAGCCCAAACCCCCCAAAAAGCACCCAAATTTGTCTCTTTCCTCGAAACCCAAGCTTTTATTCTCTGGTTTTCGTTCATATACTATCTGTTTCTATGAAGCTATATTTTATATTCAGAACATGCAACTTTGTTTCACGTGAAACCGAACATTTTAAGAAATATTTCATGAGAAAATAATTACTTTTACAATAGTGATGATAGAATTTTAAGCTTATTGTAAGAATCCATTTAACTGTATTACAGATACCATATACTAGATATTGCCATCCATCACACTTTCAGATTTCCTTTTGTCTTGTCTTGTTATACCAGTTAGAATCCAACATACTATTTTCTGTTGACTTCTATCTAAAAGAGGAAGAAGATACTGAGTATTCAAATGCATCTTAAAATGAGATGAAAATTGAGAAGCTTCACTTTCACAGGAAAACTTGACCGCGCTTAGGAGTAGGAGTAGAAACCACAAACAGAACCAACTTTAGAACCAAAGAAAGAGAATTGTGGGAATTATCGCAACCTCACGCTACATTCTAACTCATAATCACCCTATTTATATCCCAGAAACACTAACATTTAAAGTGGCATGCGACCTCGGAGGGAAGGAAAAAAACTTCATCTCCACCCCTCAACAATACAGTTTCATTACACCTACGAAGTAGAAATGGGTAAGAAGCATGGAAATGAACCTTTCGGTTGCAGTATTTTTCATCCCTTTTCTTATTACCAGAGATACGGAGACAAGAGAAGTCAGCTCTTACACTTACCGAGGCTACAGGATGACCAAGAGAATGCGGATATCCAAAAGGTCTTTGGAACCGCCTCGGTTCCAGATAAACCCAGAAGAATGGCAGAGAGGGCCATTCTAACCGAGGTATTTCACCCACACCTCGCCTCTCCTCAGACTGAGAAACTGGGGGTCAGACGATTCTAAAGCCAAGTCCACAGCGACCTCAGGTTTCTTTGTATTCTATGAAGAGCCTCCACCCAAAATCACCATACTTAGATATGCATCACACAGCGATAAGGGAAGCCTTCAGTTCACGCATCAATTCCCCGCCACTGCCCCAGGAATGCCCCTTCAAAACTCAGTCACCAGTAAAGTTGCAATAGCTAGAAAGAGATAGAGGCAATCACACATTGCCCGAGGAATCCCCTCATCTCCAGCCCTGGGAATACTCCTCGCGCACACAACCCATCTACGCTTCCCTTCTCCTCCCCTCAGGGAGCCACGTTCATACTGAGGAGTGGGGGGAGCGACAGAAAAGAGCCGCCCCTCAGGGCCACCCGCAAGCTTCCCCCTTCCCCGGCAAGGGGCAGCGTTCCCTCCGCCATCCCAGTCCCACCTCAGCACTAGAAGCAAGGGAACGCGAACTAGAACTCCCCTCTCTCCAGTCATTACTCACTCCCTCCCTCCAAACCCCACTCACCTGGGAAATGAGCCAAAACTCAGCAACATCTCCGTCTCCCCCGCACTCAACCCCGCACCGCCATTTTCCTCACTGCCTGGATTTAAATCGGGACCGGAGCGGAGACAGCAGGGGCCTGAGGCACTGTGGGACCTGTAGTGCGGCTCGGCGCGGGCGCTCATGGGCTCCACACGCCTTGGCCCGGGCGCTCACGGTACTCGTAGTCCGCGCCGGGCTGGCTGTGGGAGCCGTCCGGCTCAGCGCGGCGCCGCCGCGCTCCGGGGTCGCCTCCGCATCGCCGCCGTCTCTGCCGCAGGGCGGGCTCGAATGGGGAGGAGGAAGCGGTCCCAGGGGAAGCTGCCTGTGCCGTGCACCCCCCGGCGCGCTCCCGCGGCACTCGCTCAGTGCTCCTAGAGGTCACAAAATGACATGTATATGTATATGTATATGTATATGTATATGTAACGTTTTACTGCGCCCTGGAGTTCAAAATACGTGCGGTACCGGCCCTGGGTCGGGCTATGTCCCCCTGTTTCTGTTGAGCTCCAGCTGTGGGACCTGATTGTATCTCTGGTCCTGTACTGGCAGTTCTTAGGGAGTTTGGTTTCTTGTTTAGTTTGTGTGCAGTATGTGTTTGCACATGTTAGAGCTGCTCTCTTCCTGTGGCCACAGCCATGAGAGAGCAGGATAACCAAAAAAATCGTTTTTCATGTTACTCTTCAAATTTTCACAATTTACATTGGGCTTCATTCACCACGCCAGTGTGAGGGCTGGTTCATCTGATGGCTGATCCATGGAGAGTAAATGTTGTCTGGTGACTCTCTTGATGTGTCTGAGCTAATGCTGTGCTGTCACCAAGTCACCTCATTCTGATTTAAACTCTCCCAGTGTGATGAAAGTACACATTGAAGTACAAAATGCCTCTGGGAAGCTTCATGCTCCCAAAAGATTTCTTTAGGGATGTGGAGCTTCTGAACTGCACAAATAATTAATATTCTCACTGAAACCTGCTGGACCAGGAGTATCAGGAAAGTGTCATCTTTGCCGCCGGCTCAATAGTTATTTTCCTTGGAGCTGTCAAGATCAGAACAAAATGGAATTCATGCCCCACTTGCAAATCACAGAGCAGGATAAATGATGTAACTGTGTGGGTTTTTTTCCTGCTCTCTGCACTCTGTCAAGCATGCCTTGGACTTCTCTGGCTCGTGGCAGTTTAATCTGTGTGTAACAGCTTCCCATGCCCGTCTGTGCAGCTGGGTCAGTTACTGAGTGTCCCATAGGAGGGACCTGAGGCTGGAAAAGCCCTTTGAGACCATCAGGGCTGCCCCAGCACTGCCCTACCCATGTCCTCAAGTGTCACACCAGGAACCACCCACTGACACAAATTGGGCTGAGGGCTGCAGACACTGACAGCATCACTGCTAACTGGCAGGCAGGCTGTGGGGTCCCAGAGGGGCTCCAAAACCCACGGCCTTGCCAGACAGGGTAGATGGTGTGGAGAACACAGGGGGCAGGGAGGAGCAGCCCAGCAGACTTGTGATCATTTCCTTGCAGTTCAGGAAACCCATGCCCAAAGCACCTTTAACTCCACTGTGCTTGGCACCTTCTTGTAGGTGTAGGTTTTTATGCACTTGGAAACAGTTTTCAGGATCTGCCAGTGAATTTGGTGAAGTGTCCCAATCTTTCTGCTGACCTAAAAGTAGCTTTTGAACCCCAGAACCACAGGGTTTGTGGTATTTTACAGTAGTAGAGTGAGACCCAATAGATTATCCTGTTCAGCAACACAGCTGCCCACGAGGGCCAGGTCAGCTGGGGCAGCCCTCGATGTCATGCGTTTTCCTCCCTCAGAGAAGGAGAAATCACTTGGCTTTACTATGCAGGGTTCACCGAGGCTGTGAATTATACTCCAGAGCATCTTCAGGCTCCTGGTGCTCGGGGCTGCAGTCTTTGGTGCACAGAACACGCCCCAATCTGTCTGACTTGGGTTGGGATGCACATTTCCAGAGTTACTTGGACTGGGAGGAGGCCAAGAGGGTGGTGAAAAGAGCTTTCTCCCAGGCCTGAATACCCTCGAGGCAAGGATGATTTTTAAATGTTTGTTGTCTTTTGTTTCCCAGCGCAGGGCTAAGTTGGTGTTCCCTGAATTGGATGCGGAGTTAGGGCATCCAAAGGATCATGGCACCACTAAAAAAGTCAAGATGAAACAGTTCTCAAGAAACTCAACTTTCTAAAACATTTGTCAAGATAAAATCATACAGGAATGACCTTGGCAGAAAAGCCTGGTAAAGGAAATCTGATAGGAGTTTCAGAGCTAAACTTCAACTTTAGAGCTAGCCTGAACACAAGGATGGGAAACAAGTCACAGAATTCTGAGACTGTAAAAGCATACATAACCTGAAGAACAACAGAACCCCTAAAGGAGAGAAAAAACCAAGAAAACATTGGCATAAAAGAATATTAAATTCATTCATGCCGTGCTTTAATATAAAAACTATCGTGCGTAAAAGGATAGCATGAAAAAAGACCAAGAATTTTCTGTTTTCCAGGAGACTCCCATTATCAACAAAGGCCTCTGCTCACTGATCATGCTTCTGGTGGACTTCTACAGAAACCATTAACTTGTTAATTCTACTTCTCCTTTTACTTTTTTTTTCATGTTTTCTTTGTTCTTTTGTTTTTTTTCCCCTGACTCTTTCTTGTCCTGAGTATGTGGAAGTTTGGCTGTTGGCAACAGAGAAGTTGAAAAATGACATGCATGTCCACTGGATGTCTGGATATAATTGAGAGTGCTGTTAGCAAAACCTCTATATTTTCTGCTAAATTAAAAAACCCGAACTGAGAAAGCTGTAAACACCATGGTGCCATTTTTTCCTTTTAACTCCCTAACAGTTCCCAGCAGTAACTTGACGTCAAGATGTATTTCGGATGTAGCAATAAAACAAAGTAGANTAGAATACAATTATAATATAACATAATGTATTATATATAATATACATAGCTATGAATATAAAAGAGAAATTACAATGATAAAATTAAAAAAAATAAAATATTGAATTATAGCTTAAAAGAAAGGCTTTTTTTGGTTTTAATTTGGTTAGAGGCAGGGTTCCTATCGTTTTGCTAGGGGCCTTTTGGGGCTCTTCTTTGAGAGGATTTTTGGAGGCGTTCTTTCTCGCCTCCGTTCTCTGCCTGTCCCCAACGCGCATGGCAGCCCCGGGCTGAGCTGGGCGGCAGCGCTGCCGCCTCGTGGTCAGAGAGCGGTACTGCAGCTCTCCCTCGTGCCCGTCCCCAACGTGCGTCACATTCCAAAGATGGCGGCAAAAAGGGCGGGAAGGGGAAAAGACCCCGGGTGCGACTAACCGACTGNGCTGTAAACACCATGTTGCCATATTTTCCTTTTAACTCCCTAACAGTTCCCAGCAGTAACTTGACGTCAAGATGTATTTCGGATGTAGCAATAAAACAAAGTAGAGTTTTTATTTTGTAACCGTCCAAACCTCATTGTTTATTAACAAAAAAAAGAATCCAAAACAAACAACAAAACAACCCCCCCAACCTCCCCCCAGGAGAAAATATACCAATATTATTTTAATAAAAATTAAATTTTTACCCCTTAGGAAACCAGCCCAATTTAATTCTAATTAATTGTGGTTCTGATGTGTCAGGTTAATGAATTAATATACTTTAAAATATAATTTAAATATAAACAAATAAACACAAATTTTAAAATAAATACAAAAAGTTAGAAATAAAAAT
>WBMY01006637.1:0-15435 GCA_013397315.1 Donacobius atricapilla
CCGGGGCCGGGGCCCCGCGGGACCGAGCAGCTCGGGAGGCTGACAGCGCAGGAACGCCGCGGAACAGGGAGCAGAAAACGCGCGGCACCGCTCGGGCAGGGCAAAGGCCCGCTCCCATGGAACGTCTGAGCGCAATTTCATTTCCTCCAAGCGCGCTGCCAGCATTGAGGACCAGCTGCCACACTCCCATACTAACGCACAGGACTTACTCTTCCCCAGGACACAGCTGCGAGCTACACGGACTGCAGCTATTTGCTTTGGCATCCCAATGAAAAGCCCACCAATCTACATCAGAGTCCACGGAACTCTCCGGACAGTTGAGTCAAAGCAATAATAAACGTGGAGCCAGAGAAGGAGACTCGGTGCTACAAGAGGGGGCAGCACACACAATGCGCAATGAGATGTATGTCTGCATCTCTTACCTGCACACAAATATTTTGAAACATTTGTCATGTTGCAGGTAATCTTTTTCTATAAATGACTGACGATTTCACAGTGCCATTGCAATATTCACTAAGTGCCTAATGATTTCACAGTGCCATTATAATAATATTATTTAAAAAAAAAAGAAAAAGGTGACCGCAATTTCAACACATCCATTGCCCATTCTGGGAGTTGTTTGTTTGTTTAAAAATCAAATCCAGAAGAGGTTGTGACAGTAGTAAGTGTACAGCTTACTTACGGGTCACTCTTGGGCTGAACTAAGATTTTATTTCTGGAAGAAAAAAAGCAAGACAGAAGGATGAATAATACAGATGAAAATGGACAGGAAAAAAAAAAGTCAACCAGTCCATCTTCTCAGATATGTAAGAAGTGACAGACAGAGTCATGACTGAACACTTCATCCGACACTGCTTGGTTATCACCATACTCTCCAAAGTTAGTCAGTTTTATTTCAGTATCTCTTCAGTCAAAAGGTAATTTGACATTTTTGACCTAAAAATAGCAGTTTTATAGGTCTTTAAAAATAAAAATATCTAGTCCAAGACTACCATGGTGCACAATACAGGAACAGTTTGTAGCAAGCACAGTGGAAGTTTTCAACAGCTAGAGATTTCACCCTAATTTTTTTTGTCTCCACATTAAAAAACAAATTCACTGTGACAGTATTATTTTACAACAGCTAAATAAATACCAATTTTTGGCTTTTCCACAGTGTTGATATTTACTAACGAGAACATGTAGCTGTACAGTCCAGCTGGCTGAGAGCAGAATGAAAACAGGCTCTTCCAGCGACCTTCATCCATGACTCTGGACACACATTTCTTCTCCTGACCTTGCAATTTTATCACAAGATAAACGGGACACCTTTTATTTTTAAATAAGTAGTATTTTAATAAAGACCCAGACATGTATACTCAAGTATATACACATTCATGAGCAGATATTTACTTAGGATTGGTAAAACTTTGTTATTATTTAATTCACTTTTCAAAATATTTGTAAAACACACAGTGCCTAAGAACAGCTTAAGACAGCTAAAATTCAAAATACATTCATCTAACTATTTTCAAATATTTAAATAAGCTACTAAACCTTGCATTTCTGTCTAGGAAGGCATTTATCTTGCAATGGCTACCAACAGTTTTAACTTCCAAACAGTAAGTATCGATTACTTCAACAGCCACAGAGCACCAATTTCATAAAACCTGAACTTACACACAAGTCCGTTTCCCACTTCCCATTTTTAGCCCCACTCAGTAAGCCATAATTATCATTTTTGTGTGTGTGTGTTGTAATTCTGTTACAGGTACTGGAGTACAACTCATTAAACTGGGGTTGAACAGGCTGTGGTGTGGGAGGAAAAGTACCACTACTCTTCCACTAAGGAACAAAACATCAATAATTCAAGTTGATTGGGAAACTCAATTCAAGCAGACAATTAATTTTTAAGAATGTGGTAGAGATAGTAACAAGCATTGCAAAACAATTTTAAATTTTACAAGACTCGTCAACAAAGCTTACAAATATGAAGCTTTTGAAATAACAAAAATCTGCATCTCGTCTTGCTCCAGGTTTAAGAAAAATGGACTCTAGGAAATATTCTGGAATCCAGCCAGCAAAACTATGAGCATTGTCTGTGACCCCAGCTGCTGCACAGGGAGGATGTCCCCAGAAATTCACTAAAACTGAAGTACACCTGAGAACCCAACGACTTAAGGAAAGAAGAAATAAACCAACAGTCTATCATGCAAAAATTAAAATTGCAAAATACACCTATCCATTAAGGCGGCTCCATTTCCTACACACTCATGAAACCACACGGACTCCAGACACTCCACCGCCCGAGCCGCTCCCAGGGCCCCCCGGCATTCCCCGGCAGCCCTGGACAGGGAGCACGGCCAAAGCCTCCCCCAGCCCCAGCACATCCGCGCCCTTTCCAGGAAGGGAGAGAACTCCATCAGGGTTTCCTATGGAGCACAGGATGAACCTTTCTGCTTGTAAGAGCTCTTACTGTTTCCATAGTGAAATGCCATTTACATGAAGGGATTATAAAGGTTCCCACATGAAAATGCATCTCTGGCATAACTACATTCTTTCAAGTTACTTTTCCTCCCACTTGCTATAGTTCCTAGGTGAAAGGAAAATATTGACAAAAACAGGACATAAGGGGGACAAAAGAAAGTCACAGACTGGAAAACATGAAACTGTCAAACCATTTACAATTGTTTTTTTTTTTAAAGTTTAACTCCTCACGGCAACTGGGCAGCCTGAGATCAACTACACTGGGTAAAACACTTTAATTTATAGCCTAAGGGTTCTTCTATGTTTAAGAGGAAGGAGCATGTAAAGAAATACAATATCTTTCTCAGCCCGTCTGTTCTTTGAAATGTCTTCATTAAAATGGAGATTTTGACTTTTTGACTGTGAATAACAGAAAAAGGACAAACCTGGTTTCCAAGGATCTTCATCTGCAGACAGCACACACGAATCTCCCCCTTCGCTCTCACAATGATTGCACTCGTATCGCAGGCAGGTTTTCAGGGGGAAGGGCAGATGGGACCACCTCCAGTTCATGATGATTAGCTAAATTAGTCCTAATTACACCTTCATTTTATCATGAAGCGACTGAGAGAATAAAGCCAAGAATGTGGACCTGCAGGACAGAAGGACTCATACTTTCCCAGACCCAAGTGGCAGCCATGGCAGAGACCACCGCTGCCTCCAGGACGTCACAGCCCATGCCCAGAGAGCCACAAGTCACAAACCTACAGTAATAAAGCTTCTCCTTTTTTTTGGAGGAGGGTGGGAAGGGGTGGAAATCTCTTCTGTACGTTGGCATTCAGTGTTTCATCAACACTGCAGTAAAGCCACAACTTTTTCAATGGTCATATGAGCTTGAGTGAATGTTGGCGTACGATACCAGGAGCTTCTCCTTTATAGCATCTGTGAGCCCCAAGAAAATCCCACTCAGCATACCCACCCAGTTAGTATAGCAGCAGCTAATACTTCATATATGCAGAGGATCTGAACAGATTTCTTTTAGGTAACTTAAATAATGGCTGTAATTAAGGGTATATTAATCCTATCCCTCAGCTTTGCAGAGGCTGTGAACACAGTTGTGCAAATGTTTCACCACAACACTAAAATAGCAGCAAATTTTCTCAATGCCCCACATATTTTTTGTAAACCCTGACCAATTAACTTTAATAATCTGTTAATGCTACAGCTTTATTTGGTGCACTGGTTATTATGTATCTATTTAAAATACAAACAGAAATAAATTATTGGACATCTTCCAGCAGACCTACTAAAAATTTTTCATTTATTTGGGTCTGATTCAATTAATATTAGGACTTTGGTAACTTTTTTTTAATATGTAAAATTGTACTGAACAAAATGAATTGTTTTAAATAATTGTTTCATATATTGAGTGATTTTCTGTGGAAAATATTTAGGAACTAAGAAATTTACTGACTACAGAATCTTGGCGCTGGACTAAGAGTTTATTTCCTATAAGAGTTCTATTTCCTAGAGTCCGTGCTTAGCTAAATCACATGCTGAGGGGATACTAAACTAAATATAATTAAAATAAACCAGATTTTTCAGTTGGCTGTTAATTAGATAGATAGTAGAAAGATACTGACTTCACTGTTAGTCCCTATATTCTTATATTTGTATTTTTAAGTTAAAAGCAGCACTTGCTCATCATGCCACTGACCAAAAAACTGTAATCAGAAATAATACCATTAGAAGCAAATATGTAGGAAGGATATATGAATTCTGTACAGGTGACAGAAGCATAAGGAAGAATTTTATTCACAGGTATACTTGAAAGGTTATATTGGTTTTACGTGCTCTGCTCGGCAGATTTTTCAGTCATGTGCCAAGAACTGCTGATTACTTGCATCCCATTTGCCAAATACAAAAGCTTTATTAGTCATAACAGCACGGCTGTTCCAAACAGACAAAGAGACATAAATAATAATAAAAAGAGACAGAAGAAGAAAAAGACTTGCCCCTTCTTCAGGGTTAGTTGTCTGTGGGCAGTTAAGTATGACTTAGTGTGGCTTCATTTCTAATGCATGCTACAAGTAAAATGACTACAGGGTGGATTTGTGCTTTGATTTGTTGTCTTGCAAACAGAAGAATACTGATTTTATGTGGCCATTCATTATGGCATTTGTACAACAAGGAAAATGGTAAATCTATCTCACAGTTATATATACACATCCTGAATATGTTTCAGGAGAGCACATAAGGCTAACAATTTGGTAAGAATATTTCTGCATATATTTTCCTCTTTCAAATGTAGAAATTGTATTCTATCACATTAGACAACTTTTTAAATGATAAATACGTGTAAACCAAATCCTTTGCAATCTACTTTAATACTTCTAAAATTAATTATAAATACTTGTAATATCAAAGCATGTATAAAATGTTTTACCTCTTACTGAATTTTTATAATTATTCACCCTTTTGTTCTTAATACTGGCTTTTCCTTAGCTTGGGTATAACAAGCCAAGCGCTGCCCTCAACAATGCAGTCACAGTTCACGCTCTTAAATCGGCTGGAGCTCCACATTCACTGGGGGTAACATTCATCCTTTTGTGTCTTCTTTTTACTTACACACAAAAGATACGATCGCTTTCCACAGTTCAAAATAAATGAAATGTGAAGCCAACCTAAGAACCTACAGGAGCTGGTCTAAAATAGAATATGTTATTCTTTTTCTGAACACAAAACTAAAGACAAAGTTCCAGAATTTTGCACTAGATACAACATGCATGGGCTACTGGTCACAGATGAAGCCATACACTGCTACCATGATTAGAAAAATAATGAAGTTTTGAGTATTCACTTTGAAGCAGCTTTGAGGTCCCAGTTATTTTCCAGTAAACCACAAAAAATCCCACATTTAAATCCGTGGGCAACTTCTCCTAGCACATTTTCAGAAGTGGAATATATCATGTCAAAAGAAACATGTACATCTTTTCTCTGATGATCAGTAACGATTTAAAACAGATGGGTACAGAATCTTTCTATAGAAACTCTTACACATAGAATTAATCCAAAGCATCGAGGAAATGTTGTGTCTTTACAAATTTAACCAATACTACCACTGCATGTCTAAAATGTATGGAACATGTACTGGAAGTTTCTTATACAATAACAATTGCCATCTATATATTTTCTTAATTTGGAATTACCTTATTCTAATTTTGGTACAGGAAATCAGAGAAGAAGGTATTTTGTTTGTTTAAACACTCATTATTTCAGTATTTACTGAATTATAGCTCAAGATATCATCTTAAAATATATGCCTATTTCATCACACTCAGCCATGCAGACTGCTGTGCTACTCAAGGCAGTTACTCATAAATGACTATATAACCTAATGTATTTGTTCAATTAGTCCCCATAAGTGTTTTTTATTGACAAAACATAATTTAGTCTTATTAAATGTGACTGGAACATTGCCTCTGCCAAGTAAGTGAGTATTAATGTCTCTTTTTTTTTTTTTTTTTAAAACAGATGGAAAATTTTAAGAATTAAGGAACAGCTTGAATGTCACTCACATGAAAATTGTGGAAATATGACATTATTGTCACTTTTGTTGCTTGCAGTAATTTTAAAAATTATCTAAGTTACTTATAACCATAAAAACCTGGCACTAGTGAAAGAGAAAATGTGTTACGCTGCAGCTAAAACAAAAAAACCCCCACATTATTTTACTCCAGTAGACTCTTCCAATGTAGCATTTAAATTTCCATTGTTCTACCTTCAAAATAGAAGGCTGTTATATATATAATAATATATCTTAATCGCAGCTGCGTTATCCTCACAACAGAACTAAAGTTACATCCATGTCTTAATTTTCATATTGTACAGCAACCTGCACTGACTGGAACTTCTGAAACATCCCTACCTCACCTAAAGAGAAAGACAGGCTGTGTAAAGGAAGATTATGTCCTTGCCTCTCCACAATTCCTCAACAAGATTAAATTAACAAACCTCTATTTCCTCATCATGACTTACACATCAGTATTCTTCCAGGCAAAAAGGATAGTACAACTTTTAAACTCCTAGCACCTACCAAAATCTCCATGAAAGACATAATTTATATATTTTCTGTAAATCTTACCATTATAATCCCATTGGGGTGTAATTGCTGTGGCTAATATTCTTACCCTGTTATGAAAATGCTCAACATAAATGTGGCACTGAGTTGTTAAGATAATACATGATCATGCTGTGAGAGGGTAATACCTATACAATAGCTCCTGCCAATACCATAAATCTCTTTATTAGACAACAACCTATTACAGGAGATCTACTTAACTGTTTCCCTACTTAGAGGGCCATTTGGTGTTACAATAACAAGCTGACTTTTCACATTAGAAAGGATTAGCCAGTATAAATAATAAATTGACACAGAGTTACTACTCTTTTAGATACGGTAAATCTTCCCTGGTCTTTAAAGCGAATCCCTAACTAAACCCCTAAGACCAAGTTAGGCTGAATGTATATCAAGTTTAAAGTTCTCTGCATTTAAACTAACAAAAAAGAAAAAAAAATAAACTCTGACCAATTTACACCACAGATTTATTACAGGAGAGCATATTATAGAAAGCTGTTTCTGTTTTATGGAATGCGCATACATACTGCTTTATTTCCTAAAAATATCATAGGAAATCATCTTAAACATCCTGAAATATTTTAAAGTAAAATGATTGCCACCATTTTCCAGAGATAAATAGTACAGAATTCATCTAAGTACCATCTATTATACTTCTTGCTCAGCAAGTGAAACTGTATTATATATGAATTATTTTCTTCTCTTAAGCCTGAACTTTTTGAAGGATCATACATTTCCATCATTCAGATAACTGCAATACAAATTATAAAACCTGCAATGAACCAGATGATTTCTTTCATTGTGCTAAATTAGGAATCACTACCCAAATACAAATATCTGATTCTTCAAGCTAGTTTTTAAGTTACAATTTACAAATAAACTTAGGTTAAGACATTCCTTGCTCTTTGTTGTCAGCATTTATTAAAGCTTAAGACAGAAATCCTTACAACTATTTGCCTGCTTTAGTCCTCGACTGTATCAATTTATCAATTTGGACGAAACTCATTCACCTCTTTACATTTTAAATAAAGAAAAAGCAAAATTAAGAGTTAGCTTTTCATCAGCAGTCATCTTGATTATGATCCATAACACTGCTTGCATAAATAGAAAATACTTACCTACTGCTTTTTGGCTACTACTCTGCATGAGATGTGTTGAAGTCCTGAAAGTACTCTGCTGTCTCTCTCATGCTGACATGACATTTTTAGAATCTGAAAAGACAGTTTATGCGACAAAAATCTGCTTCCTGTCATACAGAATACAAAACCTGTCCTCTTGCACCTTGACCAGCAAGAATTGTTTTCCTCATCTCGTTTTTAAACTTCTGATAAAAGCACTTCTTTGAAATATGAAGTATTTTTTTTTAAGTTGGCTTGTGCTTACTGATGTTTTAAAATCTTTGAATGCTGTGATCTGCTGTTACTGATGGACAACCTTTTTAAAAGCTGTCTTGCAGAGCCTTTCTGCTCTGCATAACAGAGAAGGCTCTGTGAAATGAAATTGTACTTACTGGAAACAATTCAGCCCTGAATGCCTTGATTAGTCTGATTATCTCATATACAAGCTCCCTCTGCAGGTAATAATAAGAATGAGCAAAAATATGTGAAAAATGTGGGCAACAGCCGGCATAAGAAACCAAATAATCAGTCATCATTTTGAAGAAACTCCCCCAGAAATCCTTCTCTGATGTTAGCCAGCATAAGGAGGTAACACAGAAAACATTCTCCTCCTTTTTTCCAGCTCTGCATCTCTTCTAGTCTCCTCTGAAAAGTTAAATACTCAGCTTTAGTCTTTCCTATATCAAGTGACACAAATTTCTTTTTCCAAAGTCATCTAAGTGTTTCCAGTGCAGACAAAAAAAAAAAAAGAAAAAAAAAGAATGAAAACAAAACAAAAATGAAAGATCAACCCAAACCGTAAAAGAAGTTCATCCTATCTGATGCATATGTCTAACTGAAAACCAACCAAACAGCAGCATTCCTTCACTCTATTTACAGCTGGGAGGAAAAACCTAATGTCACTTTTGGATACAATTACACATGCACTCCACCAAAGTTTAAAAAGAAATTGAACTGAATAGTAAGTTATCTTGAAAATTACATTATATTAAGAAAAAATAAAATCCCTATCAATTTAAATCAGATCATGAAGTAACAGTGTAGTTTTCATCCCACTGGATGAACCGCTTTTCTCCCAAAAGACATTACCCTTACCTTAAAATGTCTTAAGTTTGTTTGCTGCAATGGCATGAGCTTTCTATATAAAAATCCCTCCAACGCAAATGGGACAAAGCTTCAGTGAATGAAGCTATAAATATTAAGTACATCGTAATTAAGCCTTCATCCTACCTAACCTTTATCACACACTCAAAAAACTGGGATGCCATCAGGCAACATTCTTTTTTCTTCTCACATAGCGAGAACAAATGTATGCCTGTGGTTTTGTTTCCCTAACAGAGTGAAATCTCGCTTTCTGCAAGTAGTGCCCTTAGACTTATGAAGAACATTCATAAAATAAATGCATGTGCATTGGGCATAAAGTCACATATGCCTGCGTCAACTTTAATTTTCACTGGGAAAATAAACTCCAAAATACAATCCTTCAAGGCTTCAATATCAGCTAAAAAAAAAAAAAAATAAAAAAAAATAAAAAAAATCCCCAACCAAACAAAAAAACCCAACAAACAACACAACAAGGGGAAAAATAGTCCTGATATTTCAGTATGGCTACAGTCATTACATAGGATAAATATACAACAAATTTTGGGTGCTCACTTCAAAATGATGAGACTGCTGCAAATAGAGCTCTTCTTTGCTGATGGAGTCTCTTTAACAATTGGATCATCAGCCAATTACTCTGAGATATTATTAATACACCTGCTCAAATGAGGAAATAAAGAAAACAGGAAAAACAAAAAGAAAAGAAGCCAACAACTTTTTGGAGGGATGATGCTCTATTCAAGCACGGGTAAGATTACTGCCTGAAGGGCAAAAGGATTTCTTCTCAATTTCAAATCATGTCAGCCTGCACCTCCCCTCTCTCTTCAAAACAACTCCCAGCCTCAGCCCGTTTTCCTGGAACAGAAGCTCAGCCAGGAATACACCACTGCTGAGGCACTTTCTCTCCTTTACGCACTTTATACTGATTTACACAAGAATCAGCCTCACCAACTGACAGTCTGCGTTTAAGAAATACTTATTAGACTGAAGTAAATAAAAGCGGCTGGAGAGACTGCCAACAAAATGGCTATGAATTGGTCTTCTATAGAACACTCATTTTGTTCAAAATGAAGATGCAATCATTATTCATTCTGGGAAAGCAGGTTTTTCCAAACTGGTCACTTCACATTGCAAAAGTCTAAAAAATAGCGTAATAGTCTAAAAAAAGAATGCCTGGATCAGATGAAAAGAATTCTGCCTACCATCAACACAGGCATCGGGAATTTGCCAGAGAAATGCAAAGTCAACAGCAGAACTTGTTCTCAGAAATATTTTCTTAAAATGTCACTTTATTTAGAAGCAATGCTGCCTACTGTGAGGGAATTGTTTCTGAACACTGCTCACCCCGGCGTAGACTGCAATGCTGTAAAAAATTACAAACACGATACTGTATGAGAATATATAGAAAAGTGAATTCAAGTCTCCTTCTGGCATGTGATCACTCTCCAGCACTGCAGCACTGATTTCACTGTAAGGCTCTCTCTAGGCACACCCGAGCCCATCAACAGCAGAGCAAGTCTGATAGTCAGGAGCAAGGTCGGTCATCCCCTCCCCAGCTGCCAGAAACAACTTTTAACAGTAATCGGCGTTATTATTCTGTCATCTGGATTCAGAGCAGTAATCGGTGTGAGGTGTCGACTGATGGGAAAATACCAACAGAGGGCACAAAGGAAAGCAGCAGCCCAACCTAAACGAGAGACTGGGGATCTAATCACATCCACAGGCAACTGGGTAAACAGAAGTACTCTAATTTTTAAAGCGTAATTCTCCAGTGATAAACCGTTTTGCTGAGACTTTGCTGATCCTACCTATTTTTCCAGCAGTCACAGACACCAATGTAGCCGCCTGCGAAGGAGCTGCGCCTCTCCAGCAGGGGTGCACACCCAGAGCTGGGCTGCTCCCACACCCTCCCCACCACAGAAAGCAGCAAAGAAGCCCAAGAAATGGGAAAATTCCCTTCTCTACCATAAAAGGTATGAACACTCCCACACCTACCTATGAATCGAGACATCCCTTATTTAAGTATTAAACACAATTTGTATAGCAGCAGAACTCGGGATCTTAAACAGCACTTTTCATTCAAAGTTATTTCATTCCAGCTTTTGTAGCCCCTTGCAATCAAGTAACACATCATTAACATATAAACATAGTAAAAAAACACTCATCTGTGTTACATTTTAGAAAAACTGCTCCCCCTTTTCCCTGTATTGCCCGTTTTGCAAAAGGAAGTGTATTTCTCGGGTGATAAACACATTTCAAAACATTGATAAAGAAAAAAGATTTCAGAGTTATTTAGTACACCAAGGAACAAGATCGAGACTATCCCATAGTTGTATGAGGAAATGGCATAAATAAATCTCTTATGACAAAACCCCCTGCATTACATTAAAAGGAAAATATTCCACACACTGCATCTTACATAAGAAACACAAGTAGCCCTAACCAGATTTTCTCTGAAGCTACACTTGCTACTTAAACACAGACAATGATACTTAAATCTTTTTTGTGTAAATCTTAGTGTTTATTATGTGCTCCTAGGAGATTAAGATTAGAAAAAAAAATAACCACACAACCAAGACAGGCCCTATTTTTCTCAGTCCATGATCACTTGTCAAGCCATGATTAATGCTGCGCTCTGTAGAGGGAGACATTACATCTAGGCTACAACAGACCCAAATTTTACCCTAAGGCAGAAGTCTGATTTAAACATCTCTATTCAAAGTGACATTTGTCCTCTCTTTTCAACCAGTTTCCTCTGAAATTCCAGTAAACTGACTTTGTGACCTACAAATGGTCCATTGATTCTAACTTGTCGTGTTGCCTGTCCTTGTAGCAAAGTTAGTTTTGGTGACTGAATGAAGCAAGATGCTATGCATTCAAGAAAAACACAGGAGCAAAGTCCATTAGGTGCTCTATTAAGTGCTCCGTTGGATAACAGCAACCAGAATTCATGGCTATAAGGATTCCAGCTTACACAGAAGAGCTAAAGATGAATACTGAGGTCAACATTAAAAATCAGAAAATATTTTTATATTGAGAAGTAACAATGGCCTTCATATTCTGAAGTAATGAGCAAAGATTATTTTTTGTGTGTGTGTGTGTTACAGACAAGAACATGGGCATCGTCAGAGCCACCCTGAAAAAGTAATTACATTTTATCTCTTGCCTTTCACTCGGAAATGTCTGCTAAGGTATTTACATTTGTCTGCTACAAGAACAACAAGTGAAAAAACTAGTTGTTATCACTTATCTCAAGTAAATACTATTTCTCCAGTGAATGGTATTATTCCATCTATTTTATAAAGTTATTGTTAGATCCTCCGATTTATCTGTAACTGCTACAGGAGGAATAAAAATAAGACATGCTTATACCTTATAAAGAAATAGACAAATAGCAGACCCGAACATGTAGAATAGTCAATATCCTTCTTACTGAACATGAAAAATGGCAACATTTGATAATACTAAGCAATTTAGACAGTGCTGGAAGTTCCTACTAGCAAAGGTAATCTTATTTCTGGTGCTTTTCAGGGTAAATTGATTTTTTTTTCCTCCTCTTAGCTGCTCTGATAATTGAATGAACATATACAAGTGTAATGGGATTTTACTTAGCAGACAATACACAAAAATTCCCCAAACCTGGAGTATCTTACTCATAAAAAAGGATTTTTGTTGTAATTAAGAAAACTATTTAAGCTTGCTTTGTGCCAGAGTAAGTAACAATCAGCAGCATTTTGCTAGAGACTGCACTCTACCTGCAGGTGTTGAGCATTGTGCTTGCTTCAGTCAGGCTGCAATGCTTTTTACTATCCCACGTTTCTAAATAATTTGGGTAAATGGCAAGCTAGAGTTGGTTGAATCATTACAGTACCTCATGAAAATCAGAAAGAAAGAATTAATGACATATGCGTATTACATATTTTTTTAAAACCCATAAAATGCTCCATTTAATGTAACAATCCATAACCTGGAGATGCTATGATTCTGAATTTGAAGACTTTTTTTTGTTCCTCTTTTTGGAATCAATTTCTACTTAACTATCAGTTTGCATCTAGAGAATACTGTCAGATCATAGCACTCACTAAGCAAGAGTATTTCTAAAACTAAATTGCTGATATTAAGCAACACAATCTTCCCAGTCCATGCTGTAGAAACACATCTCGTATATTATAGGCTGAAAGAAACATGAGCTCCTAGAAAATTATCTATTGAAGGGGGCTTTAAGCCTGACATTTTTCACCTTTTAAATGAATAATGTTAAAAGGAATCACATTTGCTAAATAAAGACTAGAAGTATTTTCTACATCAGGTATACATTCAAATTAAATCACAAGTTACCAATATTCCAGAGCCACCTGCTACTTTTATTTTGAAAACTATTGGAAATAAAATGCAGCTATGTTTGAAAACTATTTAAATATTAAACACAATTGTTAAGAGTATTGAGAATGGCCTTAAAATAGGTTGTTGTTTTTCCAGTTTTCTTGATTTATAATTACAACCGTGGTGGTTTAAATTTTTTACCTGTTTCAGATGGAGTTTTGAAAAATAATTGACAGCTTTTAAGTTTAAATGCTGCACATAAATACTTAAGGAGGTGAATCACTTGCAATTTCAAATCACTTTTGTACATCACAAACATCAATCCTAAAAAACGCTTTGAAAGAGTCTGTTTACCATGACATCTCCAAGTAACGTGAGTGAGTACAAATTTCACGAGCCTGTGCTCTGAGCTATCTTGGTTCACAACTGACTGCCTGTCTCCCTGCGCATGGGTATGACTTCCATTACACACCACACGTAGTTTAACTTCTTCACTTGCAGCTGACTAGTTAAAAATCACTCTTTGCTACTTCCAGTTCCTGTGTAATCAGTCATCCACAGATACTCCTTAGTGGAAATGCAGAGGACTCACAGAGAATTTTTTGATATAAAGTGTTACTGGTAGGTTGTCATTAATACTAGGCATGGCGCAATCCCCAGCAGGAGCCACACCACAAGGTAACAGTATTTTCTTACAGGCATGTCAACATGTTAGGTGGATACAGGATGAGCAAGGGCTTGGAAATACATAAACTTTTTGTCCAAATTCCAGTAAAAAATTATGATTGTGTTTCTGTGATCTCTAGATGTCAAACAATTCTTTCTACTCAATGGTTATTATGATTTACATGAATTTATGACACACTATCTAGAAATGTATTTCAAAATAAACTTTGATAAATATTTTGCCTAACTAGAGACTTCTGTCCAAAATCCGTAAGTGAAATTATGGACTTTTTAAAAAAGCTATAATTCAAAACTGTAGCAAATTTTCTTCATCACAACTACTCTCATTTAAAACATATCTATTCATCAAAATGTCATGTCTAGATATCACATTTCCAGAATAAAACCAACCATATTATTACATACTATTAACCATAAAGACTACAAACTCCTAGGAGTATACTACTTTGCTTATTTAAATTTTAATAAGGTGCTTCCTTACTCGAGACTAGGATTCCTGAGTAACCCCCTTTCCTGACTTTAAGCATTAAAAGTGGTAAGAGATAAATAAAGCATTGTGAAAGCTTCTGAAGTGATCAAACAAGAACTAACTAAGCACACTTTGGGTTTTTTTTTAAGCTTTCCTCTTGCTCATTTTAAGACGGGAAACACCCAGAAGCCTGGTGTTAATGTCTCTGCTGATTGTGAAAATTGCAGCAATAAAAACTCCAACTGCTTGTTTTAAATTAAGACTTGCAAGACTACATGTGAGATCTGTATCTTTACATTAGTTTTTATAACATTTGGAAGTTTGGTTGCCTGCTTTGATGTTGGTCTATTAATGAGCAGGGGAGCCAAAAGCCAGAAAAAAAAAATGTTTACTGGAAATTCTCAAGTCAAAACCTGAAGTAATTGGTTTGTTCTACCCCACATGATTCAACATCTTGATTCCCCCAACCACCAGCTCCCTGAGCTATCTGAACATCTATGCTTTTTTACTGTTGCCAACACATAGTAACCCACAGTGATTGAAAATGGCAGCTGAAGTGCTGCTGCAGCACATTAATTTTTCTCTAAGTGGTCCAATTTTGTCATCTGAATGTTGAAAATCTTCTTTTTACTACTTTTTAACCTTTAGAGATTTGTCGAATTTGGGGTTGCCGTCACATAAACCAAAGTGCAACATTTCCAAGACAATTTTTAGATTATCCCTAATAGCTGAAAGGATAATACACTTTCTTTATAGCCCTCTGCATTCAAAGCAGACTAGTTAACAGCAACTTAAGTGTGATAATGGCAATTACATCAATATGTTCCTTGTACACCACCAAAAGATACTACTTCAGACAGCTGAAGACATTAGGTAAATAAACTGCTGGAAATTACCTGAAAGTAATTATGTTATTTTAGGACCACTAAATACATCTATTTACAAAGGGCCCAAACAACCGTGTCCATAAAAGAACAGAAATCTATATACATTACTTGATCAATTGCAGTGTTTTTCACCAAGACATACCATATATAGTCAGTTCCTTCATTACATGAAAGGAAACTGAAGCCTGAAATTGAATATCCTACTCTAAAGGCACATCACTTTATTGGCAGTAAGAGAAAAGGCCCCCAAATGGTGAGCCAGAAGAA
>WBMY01006637.1:22254-102832 GCA_013397315.1 Donacobius atricapilla
TTTCTTTCTTTCTTTCTTTCTTTCTTTCTTTCTTTCTTTCTTTCTTTCTTTCTTTCTCTCTCTCTCTCTCTCTCTTTCTCTCTTTCTCTCTTTCTTTCTCTCTTTCTCTTTCATTCCCTTTCTCTCTCTCTCTCTCTCTTTCTCTCTTTCTCTCTTTCTTTCTCTCTTTCTCTTTCATTCCCTTTCTCTCTCTTTCTTTCTCTTTCTCTCTTTCTCTCTTTCTCTTTCTTTCCCTCTTTCTCTCTCTTTCTTTCCCACTTTCTTTTTCTCCTTCTTTTCTCTCTCTTTTTCTCTCTTTCTCTCTCTCTTTCTCTCTTTCTCTCTCCCTTTCTTTCTCTCTCTTTCATGTAATTGCAGATAAGCAGTGATAGCCCTGAGCTAACGGCTTTTGCTTGGTTGATGAGAACAGGATTTAGCCAGAAAACTGTCGATAATACAAGAATTATCTGGGGTTGATGGTTTTCCTTTGAGAGGACATGAGAGAGAGAAATTCTTCTGTTTGCAACAAAAAAAAGTCTGTTGGGTTCTTTATTTTTTTTTCTGCCCACAAAAAGATTGAAAAGAACTGCAGAACTAGGCTTTGTGCTAATATTTGCAGAAGTCAAACTGAATTCACCTATGTGGATTCAAATGTAGGACTGAAGTTCATTTTCCCTCTTTTCATCAAAAACTTCTGGAATCATATTTCTTTCTACATACAGAGATGGAGTTTTACAACTCTTTTACAATGGCAAGCTGTAAAACAGAGTTTTAAACAATTGCTAGAAATGCAGAGACCTTTTAGCATTTGTTTCGAAAACACGTTTCCATTAATTCTCATCAAAACTGCATTAAGGTATAAGAATACCTGGCAGAGGTGTATATTGTTTTGGCATGTATAATACTATTATTCAAATGATTAATTTTACTTCACATGAATCAGCATATGTTTCTGTAAAAGAAAAATTGTACACACATGTATGCATGGCATACTTAAATCTGATCCTTTAGTTTTTACTCAGCCACAATTATTGCAAGATTTGAATATTAATATATAAGAAAGAATTATGACAAATCAAGTTCCTTCCTGCCATTATGACTTCCTACTATTTACTTCTTGACATATCCCTATAAAATATGAATCTTATTCCATACAGACTCCACAAAGAAGTACAGAAAAGTAGATTTTCCTTAAAATCTTGCTTTGCTGCAACTGCAATATATCTAGCTTGAAAACACAAGAAAAAATGTTATCTTCTTATCAAAGTAATTTGCAGTATTTTATCCCCACTCTTTAACTAACATTAAATTTGTAATATTTCATGTTAAGGTGTGTATTCTGTATATATTACTCTCCAGTTACTTTCATGAATCTGCTAGATTATGTCCTTGAAAACCTAAAAGCAAATGCGTAGTAATTTTTAAAATAATCACAACAGTTGTGTATCAATTAGCATTTCCAGGGACTACATGTAGTAAGTAACAACTGGAAAACATTGGGCTGTCAGCTATGTACTTGAAAGAGATGCGTCTGAGAAAGATGATTTAACTTGTGGCAAAAAATTGGCCAAATTATGATGTCTGTAATATGATCTTATAGGCTGCTCTAGCTTTTAGGTTTTGGGGTTTTTTTGGTCATAGAATTGCATTTTATTGCTGCCTATTTGTAAAAAGGTTAATTTAAAACATTTCAATACCTTGATAAATAATATTTTGTATTGCCCTAAGTGTCAGTTCCCCCATGAGTAATGGTTTACACAGATTTTATGCAGCCTATTTTTTTATTACTGGAGTTTTATGACTGAACTTTAAATACTAGTGACTGACATTTCCTCTTATCTGTCTGTACTCCTGTGAATAACGTATCAATGAACCTGTAATTAGATGTAATGTTGGCAAAGACTGACAGAAGAGGTAGTAAATATATGTATGCATTAACATCAGCTAAAATTGGTGCAGTGATATAAAGACAGAGTTTAATTGCTATGATGTAAAGACTTTGTGTTTTTTTCCCATGGAAAAGTAACAAACCATTAAATTATTTTATCATTTCAACATAAAACAGAAAAGAGAAAATTTTGCTTGTTTTATTTAGGAAAATCCCCAATTAATTTTGCAGGCAAATTTGTATAAATAACCTGTGAATGATACAACCCATAATAGGTAATATCCAATGTATTGCCTTAAAAGTTTGGAAATATATCTTGACAATTACCGGTCTTTAAAACTAAGTAATTGATTTTAGTGTCACTTGGGGAAAAAAAATGAAACCCATCAATAAAATAAGAGAATTCTGCAGCTGTTCCTAACAAATAAATGTAATATGAATTTGCATTTTGCATAGTTTACTTCAGTAATCAATTTTAATGACTCATAATCTATATCATTATTTAAGAAATGACAAAATCATTGACTTACTCATAACACTTGCTAATTGTTTTTAAAAATAAATTCTACACATGACTAAGGAAACACCCATTTCCACTTGCTTTATGTTAAATCAACATCTAACCACTCATGGTGATTTCATTCAAAGAAAACAGAAGGAACACATTAGCTGTGTGGTTAAAGAGATTGATGGGCTTCAAACATTTTAACCATGGATGGTTTTTTTCCAACTGTAGAGACGCATGTTTTTAATTTAAATAGCTTCAAGAAAATGAAGATCATTTTATTCAACAAAGCTGTTTTTTCTTGTTTCTTAGAAATTAATTTAATTTTGTTTAATTAAGTAATGTTAGAAACAACCTTGTTCAGAGAAAATGCAGTATGAAACAAAAGCATGTGTATGCTATATTAACTCGTATTCTGAAACAGAATTTTTTACTCACATTAATAAATTAGAAGAGATCAATATGATTTTTGCCAGTGAATTTAGGTGCAGGTTTTTTTATGCGGTATTTTGCAGTTACCTCTCCACTCTCTGAGTGTTTAGGGGAGCAGTGGAGCTTGGTGTTACTGATGAAATACATTCCTTTGGAATTCAGGTATTTTGGATGTATGTTGGTGGAGAAAAGTTAACAGTTTTATGCTGCAGGCATTTACACAGGCCAAAGAGTTTTCAAGACTGAGCTGTTAGGGGTAACATAGCAGGACACATTTAAAAAGAAATGAGTACAATTCCCTGTTTTCATATGAAAAGCTCAGCACTGAAGCTTAAATTATCATACCAGAAAAGGAACTGCAGTGCTGAGCTTTTGGGGGAAGAGATATGTCATGAGGTCCCAATTCTCCAAATAGGTTTGCACATTCTAGGTTCCCTTTTCTCCAGCTGCTATATCTGTATAGGCACACGTTCTGCATTTGGGAAGAAAAAAAAAAAAAAGCTTTGTTTTAGTTTTTTTTAAGGGGAGAAGCCCAAGAGAATACTAAGAAATTAAATAGATTTTTCTATTTAAAATAAATGCAATTTTGCCTGACAGGCAGGGAGCTCCTTCTCCTCCTCCCTTTTACACAACTGTATTATACAATTTGCCATGACTTTGCTCAATCTCTAATTTGCAGTGAGAGAGGTACCCCCTGACTCAGCCTAGCATGTGTGGTGGTCTCAGCACATTCTCACCATCTCGTTTTACCTCTTGCAACCCTCCTGCTAAATATAAAAGAATGGCAGTAATTTGCTTTATCAAATTCCAGTTGCATCTGGACTCCAATCTAGAACTTGTATTTATTACATAGTGTTTTTAAGTATCATATTACCTAGCTTGCTAGCCACTTTTCTGTTGCTTCAAAGGCAAACCATTGCATTTGTAAATATGAATCCATGAAGGCTTTTCTCTTCTTACACAAACACCTCACTTAATCTGCACTGTTAAAATCCATATTCTTGATAGAACAGACCAAGATTTGAGGAGATGTGCACAGCTTTACAGATCCATAAAGATTTAGATGCCTACATTGGGAGGTAAGGTTAAATTTATGTTCTTGAGAAGTTATGGGATAAAATACATCAAATTCTTGGGCCACCAACCAGAACTGAGGTCTCCCCATTTCAGCTGATTGCCCAAACCATTAAGCTAGAGAGTCAGGTTCCCTCTGGTGTTCTCACCTTCTAGCCCAGTGAATCATGAATCATTTTCTGCCTGGTGCAGGACTTCAACAGGAGAAGTGGAGAATATTTCCATCTCCGGTCAGGTTGTGGATTAGAGAACTGTTTAGCTGGCGAGAAATATGCATTTTAAGCAGAGCAGAGAACTGACCCTGCTTCATACACTGGACAAGTCTCTAACTGCTAGTTGTAGAATAAAACTACACCTTTAAAAGAAAGGGATGACTACTGCTGGATTTAGTGGCAGACTAACTGCATTCATGGGTGTCAGATGCTCTTAGAGTTTGACTGTCACCTTTCACTGCTCAGCTTTGTTTTACACAGAACCTTAGCAATAATATAGGTGCAGAGCTCCTTAGTCTGGTTTATCTTGACTGAAGAAGTATTTGGCATGATGAGTATTACAGCTGCCGGAAAATTTGATACAAAAAACATGGAAGTGCCTGTTGAACAGAGACATCTTCCCCAGGTAGGCAGCATTTAAGCAGAGTAGTCTTTAAACTTAATGGCTTAAATTCTTTCCATGTTTCTCTTTAGGAGTCAAGTTGCAGAAATTCTATACATTGCCAACATGAAAACCTGGTCCATAGCCATAATAATCAAGTTGAGAGATACGGTAATAGGTTATGAACAGGAAAGGACAGGGTGCTCACAATCAATCACAAACAGAAAAGAACCTCCCACTGGGACTTCCTCACCTCATGATTGCAACTTTCAAGTTTCCCTTACCAAAAGACAAGGCATGAGAGCCGTATTTGCTTCCAAACTTAGATATATCTCAGTTCCCTTTTGCTGTTTTCCCCATGTCTCAGTATGTGTTATTCTGTTAGACCAAATGAATTAAATTTTAATTTAGAATTTTCAATTGGTAGCTTTAATCAAGACAATGTTAGTTGTGCTTTACGTACAGTTATCTGGTTCTACCCATCAGTTCCTCATGCCAGTCTGGAAGTGCTTTAACCTCAGTTGATTGGTTATACTTGCTTTGATTTTGTTATGTGGTTTAACACAAGGACTTGGTACCTAATCTTTTTTTCATAAGATTATATTTTTTCCTCGTGTTACTGATTGCCATTGAAATGGTAAAAGTTATGTGATTGGCTCCCTCTGGAGCAGATACCAGAGATGCATCATGGATCACTGGTCAGAGAGCCTAGACACAGCAGCAAATTCAGTCTCCCTCCCCTCCCCATCAACTTTGCACAGCGGCCCTGCTCTGCAATCCATCTCAGCTGACACGAGCAGCACATGGAGAGGGAGACCCAGATTTGTTTCCAGGCTTACATCCTCTAGTTCACATTTTGTTGTGCTTGTGTTACATTGCCAGGTGTAACTCTGGCAGTTGTAAAGAACAGTCATTTTCCTTCACCAAAACCGCCTATAAAAGCCTCTGCTTCGGTAATGATTTGTCATATATTACAAACACCTGCAGCACAGCGAATTAATATCACAAAGTATAGGGATCAAAGATATTCCACCTTTTTCTTCTTTAATTAAATGATCATTTGCTTTTGACAGACCTCAGTGTTTTTGACAAATAGACTTGAATCTGATTGAAGGTATGGCTACGCCTTCCTAAAAACACTGCAGTCAAAGAATGACATTAGTACCATACTCCTGTTTTGAGGAACATCGATTGACTGCTTAGTACTACTGCTAATTATAAATAATAAAATGTATTCAATAATTAATTAAGATGCTATTCTTCACCTCACTGTGAGCACTTGCTGCTGTTTGTTGACTACTCAGCACCAAAATATGATCTTTTTGTATTTTATCTGGCAAGTCATAGTACTACATTTAATATGTCATTAAAACAAGACACTTAAACTTTTATGACATGCTTGGAAAGCAAAGTGATAGCCCCGTATGCATTTACACAGAAATGGCAGAGTTTTCTGCGTATACAAGCACTGAATATTACTGAAGAATAAACCACAAATTTGCATTGCACCATGTAGGTTCACCTTTTGGTTTTCTCTTCCTGTTGCTTCTCTATATGCCTATGTCAGTTTAATTTGCTTTCATCAGAATTTTTGTTGACAGTAAAATTAATGTGCAAATTTCCTATCAGTTGTATATATTAATATAATTCCCTCTCAAATACAGTTCATTGAAATTAGCACTGGTAAAAGGTGGGATACATATTCATACAGTTATTTACATAAATCCCATTCAGCTTTATGCACCCTAAGCTTTAATGCAAAGTATCTACTACTGCAGGTAATTTTAGCACAAGCAAAACAGCACATAAGTGGCATTTGACTTCCCAAAGATTGGGTGTGTTTTAATAAAGAGATTATTTGAAGAGAACAAAATCTGTTAGGAATTACATTTATGACATAATTTTTTTACATAAAAACTACTGACTTTACAACAAAGAAAATGTTGAAAATACCAATGTGTTTCTCCAACAAATCACACACAATTGGTTCTTTTCAAATTACATAAATTGTGCATGATGCTTCATTTGTGATACAGTGTTAAGATATTAATAAATTAATAAACTTTTCAGTAAGAACTTTATTATGAAGCAACTTATATGACAGAGTACACACTAGACCAAAAAGTAAGTTTTGTAAACATAAGTGTGTACTGGGAATTGATTTATGCAGCACAGCAGTTTTATCCGTCCTAATGTCAAAAATATCTTGAAAATCAGTTGCAATATGTATATTGATCTGCAGATTATTTACCTGGATTTAGAATGCTAACTATAGGAAAAGCCATTAGGTCATTATCTATATAAGTTTAGGGAATTCGGGCACCATCTATTCTTTGTTGTGAAAAGCATTTGCTACTAAAAATACAAACTGGAATCTACTAGGTGCAGGTGCAGATTTTACTTAGCAATGCAGCTCTGTTTGTGTAAGTTTTCCCTGGTAAACAGAGGAGCTGCAAGGTCACAAAACAGACAATGGCACGTCTCTTAGAAACTTAGGCTTTACTGTATAGCCTTCGAGTTTTTATATTTCCCTGAGCATAATCCTGCAACACATGACTTGCAGCAGTCTCTATTTTTCACAATTTTCCAGTTAATGAAAGTAATGTTTAAATACTCTGAAGTTAGATTATTAACTTCTGCAAAATAGAAACAGATGTGTGTCTCAGTGTGCCATTAAATTTATGATTTACATAGTATTCTTGAATACAGCTGAGCAGAGGCCAATGATTCTAATTTGCTCTAGATTTACAATAACCTGATCTGGTTTTTGTAAGTACTGAAACACTTTAAACAAAATTAGAAAGCTGTTGTGCTTTGTGTGATTAAAGATGCAATTCCCTTTGGGGTAATGAGAAGAGTTAGAACATGTTTTTTCTTTATGGATGTTTCTATTACAAACACGAGTACCATATATTATGTATTTTTGTTACTATTTCCTTGCTTTTAATTATAAAATAAACTGATTGAGTTGTATTGGAGTTACAATGAAACAATGCCAAAATCTAGCTAAAAAATGCATACTGAGGTTCATTAAAAAATCCTTAAAATTCTTCTGAGGGCCCTAAGATATTGCTAGAAAAATACTAGTTCCTTATGCAGAATTTAGTTTTCAAAATCCAAAACATCTCTGTGATTTAAAAACTACACCGTTTAAAGGAATTATTTAAAAAGCTAACACATTTCTCAGCTTATTAAACTATGTTAAGGCACAGCATTTTACAGGACAGAGTTTCTGTGTATTCACAGCATTTTACATCTGGAAATACAGATTAACTGTATCTAATGGCAGAAATCCCAACTGGAATGAATATTATTGTTTAAAACAAGGTGTATCTATGGGTAGAGATCAAGTTGTGCTGTTGTGACACTAAACACTGAAGTTTTTGAGAAGTGTCAAAATAAGATTAGATCTGTCACATATAAGCAATGCAAGAAGAATACCCTGTGTATGAATATTTAAGGTCTGTTTCAAAGATTCTGAAAATCCAAAGCTAGGCCAATAAAGATGTATGGATTCAATGTTAGCTGGAAATGAGTTATTTCCAAATTGTAGTCTATGACTCTGTGGTCAAAAATGTAGGTCATTTAGCATTGTAATTAACTTTTCACAGGGAAGGGTGACATAGCAAGCAAGTGTATGCATCTATTTAACAGGGACTTTTTATAAGAATTTTTAAAACTACTTCAACTATTCCTTGCATATTGCACCCCAAAAATCAAATGGATTTTATGAATGTAGAAGTAATGAATCAGATGTTTATTTTACATAGTACTTGGAATATAATATTATTTCATGTATTATTTTATTCATTTGCTATTTTATATAATGCATTGAAGATAATATAGGCTCAATGTTATATACTCATACTAAATCATACTACAATATATGTATTTATATTTATCTTTACCTCTGATGAAATGTTTAATATTATTAATCCTTTCAGTTTAATTATATATAATTAACCATCATTAGAACGGGAGCATTACCTTTTAATAAAAATTTAATCATACATTTACTCAAGCACGGGATCAAAACGCTACACAAGGAAGACATGTCTTGAAAGTGATTGAATGAATTCAATTTATTTGGTCACTCACTCTTCCAACGCACTTAGAGATTGCCATCTGTGCTTCACTCAAGAGATCTCCAGGGTAAGCTCCCACACTCCAGCCTTTGTTAGACGTGGGATTGCAGCGCTAGACGCTCACACAGACGGGGCTGCCCGCCCAGTGCTCAGCCTGGCTGCTGCTCCAGGCTCGGCTCTGGCTTTGGGTTCGGGTTCCAGCAGTGCCCCCGACAGCTCCTGCGTGTGGCCCCTCTCAGGGGTTCTTGCACCGGGCCCTGCGTTGCTGTAATGGAGCCCTGGTAGAATTCCTGACCCAGGCACACTCATGTGCACGTATCTCATTTAAAGAAGGATAAGGATGGCTATGGATTTTTTTTTTTTTCTGGGGGATCTGGTAATGGCAACTGGAATGAAAAAATGGTAGGAGAAAGATTTTTCATCATACATTGAGGCTGAAGTGCACGTAACTGGACAAATTTTGTGGTTTCCTCTGAACTTTCTGGGAAATTTTTCTGTTAAACACACAATTACCCACACACGAGGCATCAGGCTGACAAGAAGAGATTAGCAAACACTGGTAATTAATTCAACTTTAGTTTGTGTCTAGGAAAGAATTAGTATTTGAGAATCGTTCTTTTCCTTCCTGAAAGAATGAGTATGGATATGGAATAAATAATTCGTAGGAAGGAATGGCACCAGGACATCAGAATTTAGTACTTTTCACCCATAACTTAATGTGAGCTGAGGCCCCTCTTCTGCAAACACACAGGTCTAGGTCAGCAAACTTCTGCTCAACCAAGACCATATCCACAGTCCTACAAATACTTATTCCCAACAACAATATTAATGTAGAAATCCCAAATATAGGGAAATGTGTCATCTTATATTAAAATTAGTGGGGAGTTTTGGGGATGTTTTTGTTTTGATAAATTCATACTAACTCACTGAAGCCCAGATTGTGGAATTGTGTTTGCAGTAAACTGTTCTTCTGTGTGATTAACTTGGGAGGCTGGAGGTAGAAACTGCAGATGAGAATTCCAGATGTCTGAGACAAAGCACCTGAAAGGAAAACTCACATTTTAATGACAGAGCATGGGATGGCCATTATAGGAATATATTGTATTGATAAAAAGGGAAAACACCGGGTCAACAAAGGTTTTGCAATATTTTTTCGTATTAGTTATTTTAAAGTCATATTAAGCTGTCAGAAGACTTTAGTTCATTATGAACATTCTGTTTCTAAAAGATGCTCGGTGAGTCTGGATGCACTTAGAATAATTTATTTCCCAATCAACTCTGAGTTGCCCAGACCTACTTCTATTGAAGTCAACTTTTATTTTTCCAAAGAGAATTAAATCAAGTTTAATTTTGCTTCAAAAAGAAGCTTAGTTAGGTTTCTTAGTTGTCAATTTTCTTCAAACAATTATTGCATGACAAAATTTTTAATAAATTAATACCCAATAAATTTTGTGATTTCTTATATTAAAGCCCACTCTAAAAACATTTGGCTTGTGCAATTACTCAACAACTCAGAACAAGTGGGAAGTTCAAAACTGTGTTTATATTAGTTCTTAACCTTCCTAATAAGGTTTAAAGTTATCTTATCCAAAAATACATTTAAATTGAAAAGGAGACTGTATTTTAAATGTTTCTGTGGCTGGAAGACTTCATACATTGAAAAAAAATATTAACTGCAAATACAATGGACTTTTTTTTTTTTTGTATTTTGCAGGAGTGCTTCATATTAATATTGACATGGGTAAGACCCTTCAACAAACTTGAGGATGATAACAAGGCCACTTTGCAATGGCTCTTTTGTTCAACAATGAAAACGTGAGGAGAGGAGCAGATTTGGACAATTCAGTTCCTGCCACTCCAATCACTCTCTATTGCATAAGATTCCGATCAGAAAGTTTTAGTGTCTTGAATCTAGAGACTGCCCATTTTCAGAAAATGCCAGAATAGAGATTCCACTTAAAACATGTAGGAGAACTTTCCACCTTGTGACAAGACTTTTTTACTTATGAAAACCTGTCTTCGTTGAGAAGCTGCTGTCTTCATTATTTAATTTCTTTGTGGAGCTCACATTCAACATGATCCCGTTGAGTTTTTCATTTAATATGTTTCAGAGCACAGGACACCTGCTGACTTCTTTAATAACAAGTTGTCCTCTGTTGGCTTATATGTGAAAACTGTTCAGCAGAGGCAAGTAAAGAATAACCTTAGACATTAAGACTGATTCCATTAAAAAATAAAATAAAACAAAATTGTGTCCATGCTCCACATCTGAAGTCCCTAAAATATATTTGCAAGGGCTTTTCACAGCATGGAATTCAGGTGGATTTTTTTTTAATTGAATTCTGTTCTGTGTAAGTGCAGTCAGTGGAATTCAATTTCCATGTAGGCTCCCAGGAAACAAATACATGCTAAGTATTTTTATTGTTAATGTCTTGGATTTAGTTTCTTAAGTATTATTTAGATTTGACTGTGGACAGAGTTGCTAATGTTTACCTTAACACAGGGCTCTTTGACTCCCATTGGAGAAGGGACTCTTTAAAAAAGAATTGGCTAAAGCACAGAAGTTTAACAATGAATAAATTCCAAGGCTTTGTATTGTATTAATAAGGATCAAAGTCTACTTCTTTATACAAATCCTATGAATTCAATGGAAAACCTCCATATTCCCAATTCAACCTATCTTTTCTTTGACCCACTTTAAAATATCTTCCCTACTTTGCTGGAAGCCTCTTTCACACCTTGTTAGAATTGAGGGGTTATACTGTCACAGATGATTCAGGGAAGCTCCACGCTCTCAGTCCTGTAGTTTGTAAGGAAGTAACCCCACTAAGATCAATGAGCCCTGCTCTTGAGTGGATGGTAACTGAAACAAAGAAATAAGTCTTTGACCAATTACTTTATCTTAATTGGCCTTATTCTGCACTCATTCACATTTCTGCCATAATTCTTTCCCTTCTGCAAACATTATTTCACCACAACTCACAGAACTCAGGCGATGAATAAAAGGCATGGCACAAATGAAAACTATGCTCAGCCACTGTTAACTCACACTCAGGGTCTTCAACAGAATATTTAAAAAATGCTTTTTGTTTTACAACTATAAAGAAAACTGTTGATAAGGCAAACTGTTAAAACAATTAATTGATTTAGGGTTTTATGTTAACCCTTTATTTTAGTCAAAGAAATGAACCAGCAGTTCAACCTTGTTAATTATTTCATATTACAATCAAGAAATTAAGAAGCTTTTATCCACCCTTGGTGTTATGTGAAAGATGCTTTTCTGATGAAGGCGCATGTGCTCCCACGTCAGGTTCTGTCTGAGGACCAAAACCAACAGATGCCCAAACCCCTATTAGAAAACAGATTCTGCTTGGTTTTAATTCTGCTTTCCTTTTCTTTAAGAGGAAATGTCTCAATTTAGTATATTGACTACTATATATAGTCTATATTATCATTATTCCCATGCCTCTATATTCTATATTAGTTATTATCTATTGCCTGTTTGTATTATATTGTTGAAAAATCTTTAGGTGTTAGATGAATGGAATTATTATTTTGTAATCGAGTATTTTTAACAGATAAGTTTGTTGATACATGTGTCAGGTTTATTAATACTTTTGTTAGGTTTGTCAGGAAATTAGGATATGGTAGAGATGCATGTCTTTTTAAAATCCATCTTGAAACAACTTGTGCACATAACCTCTTTTCAATTTCTGCTTACGAGTAATCATTTTTATATGTGTTTAAATCACATTTCAATTTTCTGTAGACACAGTTCTTACTACATAACATATACCATTGCTAGTTTTGTAAATATGTTTTCATTATTACTTTGTAGAACAGCGACAAAACAACAGCTACTCTGCAGGATGATAGCAATGACGAAAGGATTCAAATCAGGATGGACACTGGAGAGCACACAGAGCAAATGGCAAACCTAGCCCAAAGAACTTCTGCAGCACTACCTCCTTTTGAAATTGCACAATTTTTACTTCTCAGTCTCTGTGGGGGTTCAATGTCATGGGAGTGGGGGGAGGACACCAAACCACACAGAAATCTCCAAGCTGAAGTCCAGCAAACCACCACCCCCATTTCAGTGCATGATGTCAGAACAGATCTACGGGGCACTGTGTCCTGTACTTGCCCGCAAGCCGAACCCACCAGAGAGATGCTGGATGAATTTAGGTCTGGCAAATGTCAGGCAAAAACAATTGCGAATACATCCTGCCTAGGGACTTGTGTGGGGTCCAGGCCTGATTTCAGGCCCAGCAAGGAGGTGCAGGCGATGTGGGTGCGCCCTCATTGTGGGCAGGGCAGGCTCTAGGTCCTTGTCCTTCTGTGCCAGTCCCGCAGGCAGCTGCGTCAGGATGGCCTCGGAGGAAGGCTGCACTCTCCAAAGATGTTTTGACACCGTTCATCTTCCTTATACTTTACTGTAATTCTGTATAGTGTAGCTAAGCTGGTCACAGATAGATAAAATGAGACACTTTTTTTTTCACTTCAGCTCATGTCTCTTCTTCCTGTGCTCCATACAAGTATTTTGTAGCACATGAGGAAAATGTTTATGTACTGTCTAAATCAGTCTAAATAAAATGTTAAAGGTCAATCTCTTTAAACATTACTGATCATTACTTACAAAACTATATTTTAAAATTGTGGAAACAAATGCTTTGACCTTGTGAGCTATGGAAATATTTAAAAAACAAATCTGCTCCGCATTTTTGGCTAATAGTTGTGATTTGCATAGTTGAACCTTGAATGTAGTCATAAATAGCTGCAGAATCCATCTTGGCATAATGCCCAGCAATGTTAGGGTGCCAGACAAAAAATCAGGTCAACCACTTACCAAGTAAGTCATTCTGTCTCAACAAGGTGATGTCTAACAAAGAAGCTACAAGGCTGAAGACAGCTAACATATTCAGCTGCTGTTCAGAAAGACAAGAACTTTTCATTTATTAGGATAATCTACTACTCTTAATCAGTACACCAAGTGAACTCCCTCTTGTAAAAAAGAGAAAAGCCCATCAATTGTTTTTGCTAATTAAGATGAATATTATTCCTGTGAAATGAACCAAAAAGTTCTGTATAACCAGAATCCCAATAGAGATCTATAATCTCAAAGAATAATTGCAGAGTTTTAATTGAGAAGACAGTGAGAACTATTTTTTTGTCTTCTTCAGTTTTTAGCTGCAGCTGTCTTCTGTGTGTTAGTGGGTCTTTTATGTTCTCAGTTAATCTGATATGACTTTCCATATATTAAAACTTGTGGAATTAAAAATTTATGACAAAATGTTTATATATTTGATGAAATGCTACCACAAAATGGCACATATATAGGAATAATTTGAGGTAACATATAATTTATTAACATATTTATATAAAAAGTCTGTTTTTAGATTAAAATCTAGATGTTATGACTACTCATAGTAATGTGCATTTAATCTTTATACATTAAGCAGAGGTAGAGTTAGAAATAAGAAGGTTAGTGTCTTTTCTTAAAGTGATATTAATTATATATTCAACAATTTATTTTATTCTGTGATATTTATCTTGGTTTTAAGATTAGAGAAAGCCTTGCTGTGTTGAAAGGAAGTAATGTGATGAAGCTGTTTCCCATTCCTTAAACAAAAGATACCTAACTTGAAAATATATTTATATTTGAAATAATATTTACATAAAGGAAATCCATAACCAACAGAGTAACCCTGGACTCCTGAGCAGGTCAGAGAAAATTCATTGAAGTATACAGGGTTACATGTATAAAGATGAATTCTACCCAAAGTAATCTATTACTGTCTTTGGTAAAGTAACCCCTAAAGTCCAAGCTTTTGTCCTATCTGCTTCACTTGTAGTGTAAATCACACATTTGGCCTCAAAATAAAAAGAATTATAATTTCAATTAACATGCAAATTTAGTTAAAAATGTCCTCAGATCAGGATACTGGCTGAATAACATTTGTTTTCCTGAAAAAAATGAAATGCTGTGTCTCTCTTCTTCCCTTCCCCCAAGCCTTCTTCACAAAATCAGCCTCAGGCCAAAATTGTTTTAAGTAGACTAAAGCTGCCAGTAAACACTTACCTTTGACAATATTTTTGTCTAATGAACATTGCAGAGAAGGGTGTATGCAGTGCAAGTGTCTGTGGCTGCAACCTACGTACAATCCTTGTGCCAAGGGCCCACTGCTAATAGGCAAATAAACACAAAAGAGGCAGGCCCTTTGATGGTTTAATCCCAAACATACTTAACTGTCACATAGTTAATCTTTTAGATTAAAAATGACTCTCGAGTTCTTCTTGAACATTTTTGTTTGTGGATGAAAGAGGTTAAATGTAGTTCTCATGCCTGTTTGGACTGTTCTTTTATTTTTCTTTTTTACATGCCCCCTACCCTTAGTTTAACATGACTTTTCCCTTTCTTTAATCACAGATATGCCCCTGAAGGATCTGCAGGCATGATTGTTCTGAAATACCCCGTTCTTTCCCTCTTAGCAGGCAGGTAAAAGTGCATTACAGACCTTGACAAAGCAGACCTCACTGCTATTATCAGAGGGGTACAGCTGCAGGTCAAACCCAAGTGCATCAAAACAGCTTCACCTGCAGGTTTTACTTTCCTAGAAAAAAGTTTCAAAGAACAACTAACCCTCCATGTTGATCAGAAATTATTCTTAAAGGTCTTCAAAAAACTTGTGTTTTGATATTGGCTTTCTTGAACACTGGATATTTTGATACTGCTTCTGTCAGGTATAACAAAAATCAGTCCCACATATTTTAAATCATTTTAAACTCTGATGCATTTACTTTTGTGGACCTTTTCTTTTTTTCTTTTTTTTNGGACCTTTTTTTTTTTTTTTTTTTTTTTTTTTTTTTTTTAATGAGTCTTGAGTTCTTTTTGGGATAAGATGGAAGATTTTTCAAGTGTAACACTAAGAAGCACATTTAATTCAGAATTTGTGCTCCAATGAGATATTTTTCAAGTAATATTTCTTTCCACTTAAGCTTCCACAGTATCACTTCATGATGGTTTTATGATGATTTCAGACTACATTTTTATGTAGTGGGAAAGGATATTTTTTGTAAAGTGAATGTCCAAGACCTGTTGGAAAACATTTCTCCTTAGCAATGTACTTGTAGGATTCAGTAGTTTGTTCAGAAGTGTTATTTTAGGATGACCTTTACACATACAGTATGATGAATTTTTCTTTTTATTGATTGTAAAGATGTTATGATCAAGGGGCAAAATAAATACTGCCTTTTCAGCCATAAAAAAAAAAAAAGAAAGATGAAACCATCTTTTTAAAACAACATGATAGCATGCAGAAGTGATGTCGATGTTTGTAAATTACAAATTTTTAAATTCACACATACAGCAAAGCTCTAGTGAAACATAAATAAAATCAATTTTATACAGTTCAAATTGTAACACACTATGAAAGTCACCCCTTTTCAGCCTAAAGAAGAGAGATAGTTATGTTTTAGGGAATTTATACATTACAAATAGTTGTTATTAAAAATAGTTGATCATTCTGTGGTCATCAGCATTTCTAACAAGGACGTTAAATCCTCCCATATTTTCTTTTGAATAATTAACATAATGTTCTGTAAATCTTTTCTAGGTAGCTTACAGGATTTGAATATTCAAATATTTTCAGCTGTATAAGCCATATAATTATGAAATTGTACAGTACAGTTATTTCTCAAGCAATTTGGCAATTCTTTCTTACAAGAATTTACCTTCAGTTCTGTGTTATCAGAAACAGAAAAAGCTTTTTGCTTACCATTCTGGAAAAGATGGAATTCATCACTCTGCCATAAAGACTCTAGAAAGCAAAGAAAGTGTTATTAGTTATTATATTCTTATCTGTAGGGATTCTAACTGCCAAAGAGTGCATCAGCATAAAAAAAAAAATGAAAATACATGTTCAAATCATTGATCAATAGTTTAATGCAGTTCCAAATATGTATTATATGCACTTAGCAGGTACTGGATTAGAAAAAAAGCACAAGTTATTGTGCATATCTGTGCATATCTGCATGCCAGCTGGAATTTATCTACATAGTGTTCACAAAATACAGATATAGGATCTTGGCATCCAACCTGTGACTGTATTAAAAAAAAAAATAGAACTACAGGCTTGCTCTCACTTTGCTATGGAGTGGGAGAAAATATGAGCATAAAGGGTTATGATCAGAAGAGACAATTATCAATGACTTGTTTAAGGCTTTCTTCCTATCTTCATTAATAAATCTGAAAAATTTTTGTACTGAAAAAATTCCATTACTATTAAAACAATTAATCAGCCTTTAAATTTCGCTTCAGAATAATATTGCTCATGAGTTCTCCTGGTCAGACTGGGGTTCTGAGGAAGTACTGAGTACACCCCACACCTCATCAGCATGCTCTAACCGTGGTGTGAAAATGAAAAAATGGATACTAGTTAACTCTCTTCACTTCCTTCTTTTCTATGATCCCTTTCAGTCTGTTTTACACCTGACATCATGGCTATTCTGTTTTCTTTAGAACGAAATGAATCACTGCTACCATTCCCTGTACTAAAGGCTGAACGGAGAGGGAGTGATCACTTTCACTCAGTACCTACACAGAGACTTCTCTGTGATTTCATGTGCTATACCAATTGTGCACTTTGAGAATGAAAAGTTTTCAGGATAATAGGCTAAATTCAGTGATCATTTCTCACACAGAATACGACTTTACTCCTGTTGAAATGGTACAGAATCTGCCTCATATATAGTTTTCTGAGGTAAAACAGTTTTGTGCCAAAGAAGGAAGAACTTACAACCCACTTATTATTCATAACTGTTTTCATTGTTTGAGAAAATTAAATCTTTAAGTAAACATGCAAGGGAAAGAATTAAGGAATTTAATTAAATATTATGTTGAGAAAGTGTTACTAGAGCCGAGAGACACAGTCGCAAGCCACTTACAAAAAAAAAATGTTGAGATCTACATAGGACTATTACCTTTAAAGGGGAAAAGTAAAAACTCAAATAAATGATAGATCAATTTGAGGTTCTCACCATCATCACATGTACCACTGGATGAACCGTAGGTATTTAAAGGTAAGGGAGACTCCAGATAGAGCAGAATTCCGCAGTACAGTAAAGAAGTTATTTCTGTTCAAGGAGTTTACCTTGGGCAAAAAGGGAGTTTCCAGGGTGTGCAGTGCAGGGTGTGCAGTGCTGCAGAAATTCAGACTTAATCTAGGTTGCACACAGCACAAGAAATTGGGAGCCTGGCTCAAGCTGATGTGAATTAGAACAATCCCTGAGGGCTGCTCTATTTCACGTGAGGATTCATTGGCCTGCAGCAGCCTTGAATCTCCGCATCTACAGAGGTGGTGTAAAATGTTGCTTTTGCTCCGCTCTTCGCGGGCTACACCTTATTCAAAGCGCCTCACGTCAGATGTAGCACGGGATATTTCTTTTGCTCCCTTTACAAAGCACAGGGAAACAGGATCCCTTTCAGCCAAACAAACCATATTTCACATAAGCTCTAAACGAATCCTTTAAACATCTGTTTCAGTGAACCAAGTTCCCACAAAGCACTGGTTTCTGTGTGCTTCTCAGAGATCTCTGCTCCTCAGCCCTCTGAGTTTGCAAACATGCTGTTTGAGAGAGGTACACCTTTATCAACTGCCTGTCTGCGACTCTCACTAAAAAAAATCCATTCATTTCAGCAAAGTAATAGTTCCCTTTCCTCCACACAGCTTTTGAGTCCCCTTGCCACAAAGCTGTGATTTTTTTTTCTACAAAGCTGTTTGTAAACCAGTAAAATGTCACTACTTCAAAAATGAACAAAAGCTCTCGTTGACTTCAAAAGGAATTATATTCACAAAAGATTTTGTCTCTAGTTCTTACCTGCTTAATTATTAAGATTCCAGAACGTGACTTACAGTGTTGTAAGATATGAACTGAAAATTATGGGCCTGTCCCCACCTATCAGCCAGGTATGCAATTCACCAAGCTGATACACGAGTTGTTCAATACTTTCACACGAGTGTCCTCCTGAAGGCGTTTCAGCAATGTTTGTGCTTAGAGTTAAGTATAAGTTTTAAAGTCAAACTAAATCACTGTTTAAGTACTTAGATGGTTTCAGATGAGCAGAGCAGCTGAAAGTAAGTTTAGTGCGATGGCTAATGTATGAACCCTTTGGACACAAATAATTTTGATTAACAGGTTATTTGCTAGTATACAGAATACAGAATTATTAGTTTAGAAGAAGTGAGTCAAGGCTTCTCCTGGATTTTGTTTTCACTGGCTGAAATAAATAGCTGTCTGGGTATGTGTGTGATCACCCAACTCTCAAATTTAAAGAAATGCTAACATGTCTTTGATCTCCTTTCTGAAAGATCAGATTTGTCTATTTAGGTTATAACTGTTTTCAGTGCCTCTGGTACTGACATTACAAATGTCAAAAAGGAAAAAAAAAACCAAAAAACCCAGCCCTGTAGTTCCTGTTTGCTCACTCCAGTTTCTGGAGCATTAAATAAAACTGCCCATTTCTGATCGCGGGCTCCTGAAGAGGGCAGCACGTTCTAGATATTATGGAACTGTAAGCTTTGAGGTGACAGCTGGGGCTTTACTGTACTGCACACAGAGGAAAGGTGAGTAAAACTTTCTGGATTTGCTGTGTACACGCTTCCCACAATACAATAAGTCAGCAGAAGTCCTAGGCTTCTGACCAAGGTCAAAACTGTATTTGATTATTAAAGAGAACATTCAAATTAGGTACCTGAAGCAAAGTATTTAAAAAGAGAGCAACAAAATATCAGCAAGGAGAACTTCCACCAGGAGTATGTTTTATCTTTAACACTGTAGATAACTTTTCCTATTGGCAGTGCATTGACTATCAAAACTACTAAAGGGGTTAGATTTAATTATCTCACTTCTTTGCACATTTCATCTCAATTGCTATGGCAACATTCAGTTGCCTGAGCAGCAATGTACACTTTAATCAGATATTTCTTCACTCATTTCTCTGTGCACCACAGCAATGTAGTCAAATTTACAGCCAAACCCTGATGCATCTGATAACACCTCTTAGGAATTAATGGTTAGGTTTCCTCTGCCCCTCACCCACAGCCACAAATATTTCTTGAGAGTTTTGCACCCCGATGACAAAAGCTTTAGGAGTTGGAAAGTGTGTGTGCTTCCCTACCACTGTTTCTTCCCTACTTCACTGATTTTATGTTGTCTTCTGCCACCACTCCCCTTTCACAAGGCTTCTGCTTACTCAGGAACTCTTTCCATCAAGCAATGGGCAGGTCTGGTCCCTACAGGAACCCTTTCAGGGCTGACAACAGGAAACATAATAATTGGGCAGACAATATGGTTCCTCCCATATTCCACCCTGCCCTGAAAAGCTTTTTGTTGGATTACTCAGTCCTGATTAAATGCTTCGTCAGAGTACATCATAGTTCTTTAAAGTTCTTGGCCCAGAAACCAGGAACACAGGCTAAAATAAAAGTAATTAGAAGTGATGAGCAGATAGTAGGGACTCCTTATTGAAATGCAGACAGTAAAAAGAGTCAGGAAGCTGAAAGTACATGGGGATTACTGAATTCAGGTTATGGGAAATCTTGATATTTCTGACATAGAATATCATCTGGTTTGCAAACGTCACCATCAAGGTAAAGGGCAAACAGAGATAAGTTCCTAATGTTGCCTTAGTGTCCATTGTGAAAAACACAGAAATGCATTAGAAGGATTGAATTTGTTTGGATTATAGTCAGACCTTTAGGAGAGAGAGATAGGCATAAAGCATTAAAATCTAATTCTACCTGTTTTGAAGATTGTCTAGATAGTCAATTTTGCTTTTTTGAATTAAAGAAAATATTCTACCCTGCTTTTTGTTCTACATGTATTTTTCACAGCTGTTCATCTGCTTGCATGTAAGCAACTATCACAGCTCACTTTTTAATAAGGTCTCAGATTACTGCTGTCCTAAAGATTTTTGGAAACCCTAGGCAAGTACAGAGTTATCCTGGACCATTTTGTTCCAGCGAGGTAAAATGGGGCCAGAGTCAGAACCACTCCACATCTTGTCAATGATAACAAAGTCCGATCAACCTCCCTGACCATGCACCATGAAGTCACTTTCTATAGTTTATCTCCTCTGAGCCACAGGGGATTTTTTAGAGGCTTCATAACTCAAGATACCAAGAAATATAAAGCATCAATTTATTAGGAAAATACAGGAAAATGTAATTTCATGATATATGGGATGTTTATTATGGATCTGGGGAGGCTCTTCCAGCTCAGGTACCAAAGGCTAACATTTGCCGGCCTATGTCATATGACAGCACTGCCTCCCAGTCAATCAGTGAAGCTGTTATTTTTTTCAGGATTCTGAACAAAAAGCTGAAAGTTACAGAATCTACAATTCTTTTTCACATCAGTACTTCTGGAGACATACATATATAAGTCTTTGAAAATTATAGGTCTAACTTTATAAATAAATATCATTTCAGTTTGCTGGATGCTCTCAGTAGTTTAAAACAAGTATCTCCTTGCAACTCTATATCTAAGATGAGCTTTATATCTAACTATACCCAATGTAACAGACAGCACTGTGCCATAGGGGATGCAGAGATCTTTTAAAGTTCAGATTTTGAAATTGTATTGGAAAATAAAAAATTTTTAAAACACCAAAACTTTAACCTAAAAATTTTGATATCTATGAAAAAGTAAAGACTACAAAATGTTTGTAGTATAACTTCTTCCACTTGATTGTTGATTCATGTAAATTAGGAAGAGCCATGCTGATTTCTACTAGCTGAGAATCTGTTACATGGTCTTTATAAAAATATTTTTTTTTATTGCTGAAATGATCTATGTCATACAATTGGAAATCTAGGCCAAACAATACTTGTTTGACCACTTTATAAACTGGGGACTTTGTAAAAGATTGTTGTGGTTAAGGGAAGGTGTTCTCCAATTTGGTACTCCCACTAAATCCACCGGCACCTTCCCCTCCCTCATCCAAGTGGAGGCACAAAAGGCAAAGATCATGTGTTGAGATAAGAGTAATTTACTGGAAATGGCAATGAGATAAGAAAATGAACAGTAACAGCAATATTAATAATAAAAGTGTACAAACATGACAGTGATTCACATGCAAATGTGCTCACTGAGGAGCTTGTGACCTGACTTGCAGCCACATCACCCTGCAAGCCCTTCCCTTCCTTCTGGAAAAGAGGTTCCTTTTCCCAAGCCCCTGGCAATGATGTGAGGTGGTATGGAATAACCTCCGTGTCCTCACCATGCCCCTCCTGGCTGCTGCACAAAACCAACCCTGTTCTGGCTGGAACTAGGACAAAGATATTGCAAAAAATCCTCACAGAGCAGTGTCATGTCATTAAAGAACATTTTTTAGTCCTTGTGTGATTTTACTGTAAATGTGTAAAAATTCCAGCTTTGGAAGATATTTCCCTATCTTTTGACTCTTGTCTAGGATTGTACAAAAGATGTACCCAACAAATATTAGGAATAAGTTAGCTATAGAAAAAGCAGAGTTGCTAAAGTACTTTAAACTTTATCAAGCCCTTTACCTGTTTGTGTTTATGTGAAATAATCAAAAGTAAAATATTTTCAAAACAGTTTTGGGTGAGGGCATGATTTCCACAGGGTACAGTAGAGTACAATACAATGTAATCTCTAAACTAAGGCACATCACACAGTTCCGTAGGGGACACTGTTTTTACTAGGTTTCTTATCAGCAGTTTGCAAATTTTTGCTATGAATTGCCTCTACTTTTCAGTAATAGTCTGTTTCCTTCTCCACTTTCATTCCTTCTCTAAGTAGATTTTTCTTTAGTCTCTTTTAATCTAACCCCACCTGTTCCCTCATTCTGAGTATAGTAAACCACATTCTTTATAATTTAAAAACTCTCCTGTTTCCCTCCAGCACAAACAGAGCTCCTGGCATCCTCCCACTGCCCAGCAGTTGTCCCTCCCACTTCTCCAAGAGCTGCTGTGATCCAGGTATTCATCACAGAGTATCTTCCTGGTCAACCAAACCAAACATTTTCTTAGGAGAAGTGCTTGTTTTCCTTGGCCCTGTCTCTTTGCAGCCTGAAAATCTTGTTTTCAAGAAGAGGACATGGAGTGTGGCACCTGTGGCTGCTGCAGATCCATTTCTCCCATGGTTGTCAAAGAAGGGAGGAATTTGTGTGACAGAGAGACAGGGTAGAATGGCAGGAGAATTCAAAAGCTGAGTAAAACTCTGAAGACTTTTATTTTTTTGATTCTTGCGTCCAGATGGTCAACAAATTCACCTTCCTCTCCTTGGGGTAAAGACTTCCTCTTGGTATATTGCTTACTGCATCTTCTGCTCACTTCTCTAGTCACTTAGTTTCAACTCTACTTGAGTTTAAACACCCTTTCTATAAAGCCTCATCAATGTTTATGCAAGTGACCATATTATTTTTTTAAAAGCTTAACCAAGCTAGGACTACTACAGAGGAGGCACTGCTCAGCTTTTGTGTATGTTATGCACACACACACACATATGTACATGTATACACAGAATTTATGTATGCTCTTACTGCAGCACTAAAACTCCCAAAGGTATTATTATGTTGTAAGACAAATTAAAATGAAACAAGAGGTAAAAGTGCATGTGAACTGAAAACTGTTAAAAAATGCCTACAGGCAAGACAGAAATGAACAGCAGGAATTTATCCAACTGTGGGTGTCCTGGAGTTTCTCTGGGCCAACTAACGGTGCTCTCATTTCTGCTGCAGGAAATGCAATTTAAAAAAAAAATCATTTAGGTGGTGTGAGTTTCAAGCAAAATGACATGAATATTCTTTCTGCCTGTAAGATAAAAATGAAAAAAAATTCTGTAAAACTCATTAAGCTACAGGACTGAATGCAGATGGATGGAGGGAATACATAACCGAAGAGCCCAGAAAGAGTGAGAGATATCTACCCTGGTCAGAAATGTGATAGCAAGTAGATTTGCTGACAAGCACATCTCCTGACATCTGGAATCAGTGGAGTATGTGAGATCAACTTTGAGAACTTTTGTAAAAAAAAATGGTCCTGATAAGAGTATTTCTAAAGCTAAATGCAAGAGAGGGGCTCTTTTGTACTGGCAGATGCAATGAGATCCTATAAAGGATACCTGAGATGTGCAGAACTGACATGGCCAAAGGTCTGCTTACTGAGATCAAAACCAGAATCATAAACAACTATAGTAGTAGTAGCATGTGCTAAACATATACTAAATTTGGATTTGAAAATCACATTTTATGCAGGTGCAAAGGGATGCACTCATTAGAGGTGAAGGTGATCAAACTGAGTAATTATTTATCTTTGTGAGTAAAATTGTTAGGTTTACTACTTCCCTTCATTCAAACCTTAAAACAATGTATCTCACAGTAAAAGAATTTGCTGCGTAAATTATTGGGTGTTATGCACTGAGAAAGAGAAATGACATGGGTCAATATCACAGTCACATAATGAAATAAGGAACTGTACTCCAACCAGTTAATTCAGTTATTTTCTTGACAGTGTTATCCAACAGTGACCACCATGACAAGGCACCTTTGTTGACTTAGAAGTGCTCAAAAATGAAAGAGCATTTGGACATGGAGACAAGGATATTAAGCCATGGTAGGAAGGAAGATTAGGAATGTAATTCTGTCTCATTTTTACAATACTGTAATCCCAATGGTACCACTGGAAGTGCTCCCAGTTTCCACCAGGAGGACAGAAAGCATGTCTTCCTCTGATTCTTTGTACTTGGAAACTATGTCTTAATAACAGCTATATTTATAGTCCAACTGCTATATAATGAAAGGAAATAGGTGAAAATTAAAAAAAAAATATTAGCACATGCATCAGAATAACACAACAAATAGGATGTGGCTTTCTCCTGGTGAAAATATAAATTAATCTTCTTTTCTGCTTTGAGTATTTTGACTCCAAATGCAGTCTTATAATCTAATTGGTATAACAAAATCCTATAATATTTACATTGGAAAAGACACTCAAGATCACTGAGTCAAACCATTTGCCTCATGCTGCCAAGTCCACCACTAAACCATGTTCCTAAGTACCACAGCTACATGCTTTTTTAACTTCCTCCAGGGATGGTGACCCAGCCACTTCCCTGGGAAGCCTCTTCCAGTGCCTGACCACCCTTTCAGTGAAGAAATATATCCACTGTAAACCTCCCCTGGTGCAAGCTGACGCCATTTCCTCTTGTCCTGTCATTTTGTGCTTTTCTTCTTCAAAACCAGAAGACCTACACACAACCACCTTTCAGGTAGGTCAGGACGGTCACGTCACCCCTGAGTCTCCTTTTCTCCAGGCTAAACACCCCCATCTCCCACAGCCACTTCTCATAAGACTTCTGTTTGAACTCCATTGCCCTTCTCTGCACTGGCTGCAGCCCCTCAATGTCTTTCCTGAAGTGAGGGCCCCAGACTGGACACAGCACTCGAGGAGTGGCCTCACCAGTGCTGAGCACAGGGGACAATCCCTGCCCTGGTCCTGCTGGCCACACCATTGCTGATACAGGCCAGGAGGCCATTGGCCTTCTTGGCCACCTGGGCACAGCTGGCTCCCATTCATGTTCAGCTGCTGTCACCCAGCATCCCCAGGTCCTTCTCCACTGGGCAGCTTTCCAGCCACCCTGCCCCAAGGCTGTTGTGCTGCATGGGGTTGTTGTGATCCAAACACAGGATCCAGCACTGAGCCTTGTTGAACCTCACACCGTTGGCCTCAGCCCATGGATCCAGCCCATGCGGATCCCTCTGCAGAGCCTTCCTGCCCTCCAGCAGATTGACACTCCCACACAATTTGGTGGTGTCTGCAAACTGGCCGAGGGTGTCCTGAATCCTCAAGTTCAGATCATCAGTGAAGATATTATACAAAACTGTCTCCAACACAGACCCTTGGGGAATGCCACTAGTGACCAGCCACCAAATGCCTGTAGGTCCATTCAACACCACCCTCTAGGCCCAACCATCCAACCAGTTTTTTACCCAGTGGGAGAGTACATCCATCCACACCATGGGAAGGCAGATTATTCAGGAGAACATTGTGGGAAACTATCATAGAATTTACTGAAAACTAGGCAGAAAACATTCACAGCCTTTCTCTCATCCACTAAGTAGGTCACCCTGTCACAGAAGGAGATCAGGTTGGTCAGGCAGGACCTGCCTTTCATAAACCCATGTTGGCTGGGCCTGATCCCCTGACTGTCGTGCACCTGCTGTCTGATGGCACTAAACACGATCTGCACCATGATCTTCCCCATCGCCGAGGTCAGACTGCCAGACCTGTAGTTCCCTGGACTCTCCTTTTCAGCCATTTGTGTCACATTTCTCGTCAGTTGGGACCTCTTGGGCTGGCCATGTGGTTAGTGACTGGACAAGAAAGTGGCTTGGTCAGCACTTACAGCACTTCATGAACATTAAATGCAAGTAGCTGAGATTCATATCGTTTTTTCTACATGAAACTAAACAATTTGTATATATGAAACTATTTCTCCTTCAGAATCGAGCTCTTTGAAACAAATCTAATCTTAAATTAAACAATAGTCTCAAAGACCTCTGCCTTTATCGGGCACTTCCATGCTTAAAAGCACCAATGTAAGACATACTGGTTTTGTGCAAAAAATCTGCTTTTTGGACTGAATCCAGATTTCTAGTTATTGGGACTTTTACTTCTGGATCAGGCCCTTTGTGTATATCCACATTCATGTATGATTACTTTAGTGGAAAAAGTGGGTTTATTCCCATTTATGATGGAGTGAACCGAATTATCTTTTGGCATTACTTACAGTATCAACAATGAAATTTGCGCAATTGCAGAGCATTTAAATTTTGTACTATAATAAAACTGCATTATTCCAATGAAGGGTAGCAGAAAAACTGCTAATGTTTAACTGGGAGCATCTTTAGTAATAACAAGATGCATGAGATAGAAGGAACCCAGCCTGGTCTTTTGCAGACCATTTGAGTTTACCAAGTTTTGCAGTTAAAAGCTGTAAAATATATTTTTATTAGTGAACTGAGAAAATCAGATAGATCCTATGAGACTTAAAGCATGTGGAAATCTATTCTGCCATTCTAACAAAGTAATTTTTCATGATGCAACTGCACTGAAATAGTTCCTTTTGTGAACCAATTCAATTGTTAAAGTATTTTTGAGTATAACACATCTAGTAAAACTCACTTGTATCCTTTCTACATTGTTGCTTTCTTTGGCAAAATTTGGCATATACTGCATGTTGGTATTTTATTTATTATATGTGATTATTTCAAAGAGCATTTTAAAGAAAAGGGTATAAAAACCAAGGTTCATGTTCATGTGCATATTATAGCTGAGATAGCCAAAGGTGCATGGAGAAATTAGACCTCTGGCATTTATTGACATTCCACGGAAAGTAGGCTTCCCAGTCTATGTAGAGAACAGAATTTCTCAGCACTTATTCAGGTATGCACCTTAAAGTAAAACTTCCGTGTGATCAAGTAGCGTGCACATAGGATTGAGGTTTGCAATTTCCTGAATAGCTTTTATGAGGAGGGCAAGTGCCTCTGTCTTTCTCCTCCCTTTGCTGTTTATGTCCTTCTTTCCATTTTTCACTCCCTGCTTCCTAAAGCCTCCCCAGCAGCCTGCTGGACTTAGCAGGAGCTGGGGTCAGGGTGGTGATCAATGGCTCGGGCTGTTGAGCATTCAGCCATTGATCACACTGAATAGATTCATAGATCTCAGCCATGCCATCACCAGCAGCTGCTTCTACTTAGCCTGCCAACTTTCTGTCACCTCCAGGATTCAATGAAGTTCAGAGGCAGTGTGAGAAGGTTATATAATTCTGTCAAGAGATCACGTCTTTGATTTTTTTCATCTCTCAGACCTACATGTCTACCCTTTGGGGGTCTATCACAGGCTGAGAAGTTCCAATATATTACATACCATAACACAGCAGTATAAAGAGTGCTATATAAAATATATAAATGCCCTTCCTTTGAAGAGAATAGCAGGAGCTTTCACTTCTTTCTTTCATTAAAAGAACATTACCTAAAGCTGAAGAGAAACCACAGCTGTATTCATATATGTATGGACATGCTTTGCTTGTAATTTGAAACACATTGTCAGATATTATCATATCTAGTGTTCCCTCACTCACTTATATTTAAATATTCTATGCCTAATTTGTAAGAGTAAAAAGTTACTTTAATTGCTTGGATAAAATATTTGCAGTTTAGCAACTTTACTGGGAAAACAAAATATATTTCACCAAGCCATTTAAAAGACACTGGGAACTCAAATGCTACTTTCTATCTAAAAACTCATCATGCAGTATAGCTGACCCTTTTGTTTTTTCTCCATTTTTTCCTGTTTACTTAGCGCGTGTACCTTGTGCTCTTGCTCACATACACTGAAGTACAAAGTTGCCACAATTTGGATGTTACCACTTCTCAGCCTTGTACCCTTCCCCTCCACTGAAGACCGTAATCCCGCCGACAGCCCCGAAGAACAGGGCAAAGGCTTTTCACTGGCAGCTGAAATAAGCAGGCGGTGTAAATGTAGGTGGCTCCAGTACAGACACATGCTCCTCTCTCGTCCCTGTAGGCCGACAGTAATTTCCAGCAGAACTGTAAGATGGACAGCTGTGAGCATGAATATCTGAAATCATGGCAACGACATCTGGCAGAGTTTGTCTGTCACAGCCCCATGGCTGCTAGGCAGGCTGGGCTCTGCAGGCAGGGGTCTGCTGGAAAGCTCAGGACTACAAATCCTCTCCAAACAACTGGCAGCAAAGAATGAAAATAACCACAGCGCACAGAACAATGTTGCAGCAAAAGTCGGATTTCAAAGTTTTAAAACAATGCTGAAGTGATTCCCAGGAGTCAGGCTGCCTGAATGCACTGGGCTGAGTTCCTGTAAGAGGAAAGGATGTGAGGGGGAAATATGACAGCATTCATGATTAATAATGATGGCTATGATGGTAATATTCTCTGGTCTTCTGAATGATGCTTCCAAACAACCACAGAGTAAAAAAAACCCAAAGAATTCTTGATATTTCCTAGGAATTAGAAAAAACCCCACCCTTCCTCATTAAAAAAAAATCTTTAATTGGTCATTTTGAAAAAAATTCAATTTGACAGTGTCCCTTTCAATGACACACTTTCAAACTTTTATGAAATCTCCCTGTTAAATGAGGCTACTGCTTTAGCACATTCAAAGAGGTCCGTGCAGCTTGAAAACAGACTCAAAAGCCAGGAAAAGAGGCCATATTCTGTTATACGAATGCAGTTCCAGGGCTGTAATGAATCCAGAGAATTTACCAATAAACATAGTACATAAATTAAGTTGATTTACTATGCAATCTGCAATTTAAAAGCTGATGAAATAAAGACTTAGAGCTTCCTATTCTACCATCTTGCCATTTTTATAGTTTATCATTACAAAAAACAAAAAGAAAGTGGTATCAGTCAATAATACAGGATTCCATATTAGCTTTTCACATAAACCAGGTGCAAGCAATTAAGAATATGCTTCCTGTATTTTTAAAAGGCTCTCTGTCTATTTTCTTTTATCAATCCAGTTAAAAAGAAAAGAAATATCCAGAGCTACTCTGTACAGTTTGGGATTTTTGCTGCCTGTCTTGGCTATCTGGATGCATCAGCTCTCATCCTGAGTACTTGGTGTCTTGTAAGGCCCATGTGAGTTCACACTAGAAGAGATAAAGTTTTCATAAAAAGTTATGGGAGTGATACTTTTAACAAAACTAATTTTAATTGAAATTAACTCAAATGCAAACACATCTTTCCGTGTTAGCTTTGGTATACCCATTTCAAACCATTTCAAACCCATTTCATAGCAAAATCCATCCCTTGGACTAAAACTAAGGTGACATTGTCACTTTAAATCACAACTCTGTATTTCAGCAATTGGCATCTCATGAAGTGGTTGTGCCACTTGCAAAATATTCAAGGACAATATTAAACAATATCTACAACCTTCCCAATGTTATTTAAGAAAAATCAGGTTTTCTATCTCTCTAATTTCTCTGCCTCTTCAAATACTGGTATTAACATTCTTTTTCACACATCCTAGCTTCTTCTCTATCAATTTTAATTATTTTTTCTTTCTAAATTAATCCTTTGTTTGAATTGCTACTTTTGAGAGGAAAAAGAAGAGTAGTACAACAAAAAGCTGTATATTTGCCAGTTTGCTTTGTGTCTTTTCATGTTCCTTCTCAGAGGCCAGATCTGACAAGGTGCTGAGCATCAGGCAACTCACTAAAAGTTGAGGGTGCTGAGAATATCTCAGAGGAGCCAAGCATATTGCAGGATCATGCCTTGCACAGCAAGTTCTCCAAGTGATGACTATTTATGTTTCACTGAATAGACTTAGCATAAATTTTAACAACTCTGATATGATTGGGATTTTTTTAATGGGCAAAGAGGAGGCATTTTTCATGACCATATCACTCAGCACTTTGAGAATGAAGTGTGCAGCAGTGCCACCCAAAATGTCTGGCAAAGAACCAGATGTCATGGTAACAAAACACAGAAATACTGGAATAAATTAGAGGCAGTTGCAAGGTGTATAAACTCTTCAGTGCTGAGAAGGCAGCCAGATCACTGTAAGTCCTGCCTTAATCAAACAATAGTACAAAACAAACTCACACACAATCACCAAGAAACCACAAGGATGACCCCCAAGTACTGGACATTGTACTATTCAGCTGGGTTGTATTTTTTATGTTATAGATGCAGCATCAAGTAATAATCTAAATATGCATGACAACTAAAAAAGAATTAAATCCCTTGTTTAAAAATGTAATATTAGCCTAAAATTCTTACAATTTTTCAATCAATCTATTATACAGATGGTATATATTTGCTGTTTCTCCACTTCCTGCAGATAAGCATTTATGATTTCTTTCACAGATGCAGTAAAGAGCCACAGAGGCTGCAGCTGGACCCAAGGAGCACCTGTATCATTCCAAGCTGAATTGTGCAGGACATTGTGCTGAGAGGCCATCACTGCCCTTCTGCCAGCTGCCTTACCCAGGCAAGGCTGCAGCACCCCTGGGAGACTGCTCCCACTCACACAGGGTTGTGTGACACAATCTGTCACTCAGGACAGAAACTCACACAGCTCACAGTTACCTTGCGTTAACTTTAGCAAAGGCCTCCTGAAATCTTTGTTCTTAAAAGCTGTATAAATTTCCCCAGGATTTTCCTTCATATAAGAAAATTGTGTTTATGGCTAATGTTGACAGCTACAACTATCCCTATCCTAAGATAACTCATGGATATAGTGCTACTTTTCTGTTCAAACGTGCAGTCAGGTTTTATCCCCTGTACCTACACATATCCCACAATCACGGAATCATAAACTCAGAGGATGGTTAGAGTTGGAAGAGACCTTAAAGACCATTTAGTTCCAACCCCCTTGCGTGGGTGTGGACACCTTCCACTAGACCAGGTTGCTCAGAGCTCCATCCAGCCTGGCCTTCCAGCAATGGAGCATCCGTGAGTTTTCTGGGCATCCTGTTCTCCTGTCTCACCAGCCTCACAGTAAACATTGATAGAAAACAGTGATTTATGTCTACATATAGTGCTTTAGCTAGACAATAACTTCTTATAATACAGAAACTTTCATTATGAAGAATCCATCCAAATTAAAATCTTACCCTCTTTGTGAAATCAAACAGCCCCTCCTGATAATAAAACTATCAATACAGACAAAGAAGTACCAGGCCTCAGGGCATTATGGAAAGCTGAAAAAACTTGCATATGAAATGGGGTTTGAGATGTGGTTTGTCTAATATATAAACAGCACTGCCTTCGTTTTAGTTAACTTCATGTGAATCTCCTTTAAAAACATTTAAAAATCGAACTTAAGCAGTGTCCATTTGCTTCATCCACCAGGTCCTCAGCAAAGTCCATATACCAGAAACAGTGCTTCAACCTCACCCTGCATACCAGTAATCGGGGTTTTTTCCAGGGAGCTCTTGGTAAACATTTTTCTGATGATACTATCTCAGTAGTTTACCATGCAATAGTTTGTTTAGAAAATACTAGCAGTAGGTTTCCATTCGAAAATAATCTCACCTAATTACATCTCATCTAATTACAGAATGACTTTCCATCTGTTATATCCTCTCAAAATTCTATATCTATATATACAACATTCATGAACCCTATATATCATAAAAATCTATTACAATTTGGCTATGTAGACATTCAAGACAGAGAAATGGCAAGCATTTTTCTGGAGCTACACCAACAAAAGGACTAAGAAATACTAGATCAGAAACCAAAAAAACTCAACTAAAGCTAACAAACTAAATAAAGGATTGTGAAAGGTTCTTGCTCCCTAAAAAATTCTTGCTCCTTTTGAACTACTCATCTTATATAAGAAAACATCAATAAAATGTTTTAACCCTTAATAATTTACTCAGTTGTAGAATTAAGAATAGTTTTTCATAATCACAGTCTCTTTGTTTCTGTTTTGTTCTTTTCTAAACATAAATGCATATAATTTTTTTGAGCTCAGTATATTTTTTGGTCACATCTCTTTCATCTTTTTTATTGGACATAATTTCTACTGCTGGTGCTTTGCATACTTTGAGCTTTCAATAGGTTAAACCTGAGGTTTGTATTTCCTCATTTCCTCCTTATCATTCACACATGTGAAAAAAAAAAAAGAAGAAAAATGTATTTCTAACTTTTTAATGTCTTACTTAAACTTCTTTCCATACTCACATTAGAAAGTCTCTCAAACTTTCCTATCATTAACCCCTTTACTGTGCTGAATTCTGCCTTCTCTCTTTTTTGCTTCACATTCACTAATTGCCTCAAAAGATAAAGAAAAAAGTGAAGTGCTTTGATTAAAAAGGTACAATGAAGGCTAAAGAATGTTCTACTATGGTTTAGTTTCTTAACTTTTTTTAATCATATTAAACAAAATTAGAAACAGCCACTTGGAGATCAATGCAAAAACACAAAAAGAAAAGTAGACTGAAAGGAAAACATTTTAAAACTAAATTTTAATGAAAATATTCAATACCTGAGAAGACTTATCCTTCATAATAAATAATATCTGTCTTTCATGGTGTACTCCACATGTAGATCACAAGGCATGGTACTGATGAAGTCGGGTAACTGAAATTTCATAGAAATGGCACCACAGAAAGCTAAATGATGCTCAGCCATCAAGTCAGGTACACCTGAACCCGCGACACCTGGATGCTGAATCTGCTTGCCAGCTCTGTCTGCTCCCCGGTTTTGTTTTCTCGGGTAAATTGCTGAGGATGGTGAGTGAGCTAGGAGATAAGAGGAAATCTAGACCGTATTCTAAAATTAATATCAAAGTGACATATTGAGGTCTCCTCAAGTACACAGTCAAACTGGCTGGATGTGGGAGCTCAGCAAGAAACCACTGGATGGATATGGGAGCTGAATGGAACAAATCCCTCAATTATATACGATTTCTATGACTTTGTTGTTATCTAAACTTAATTTGGACTTTTCCAAATAATAAGACAATCTAGAAAATTTTCAGTAAAGCTAAATTAAGATGCTCTGGAGGGCTCTTGCAACTGAAGTTTACCTAAAATTCTGTTACAAAACATCTGCCTAAAGGCATGTAATCACTGTCAGGTCTGAGATTATACTGTGTAAACATCATATTAGGGTAAATTCACTGATATTGTCAATGCTTGATTAATTTTCTGAACTTTGGTGGAATTTTTAATAAGTTTGCTGTATTCTTCAGGATTGTTTATTGTAACATTGTGTATTTCGGTTGATAACCATAAAAATCACAGTGTAATTTCCCCCAAAACCCCTTTTCCTTCTCCAAAACTGACATAACACATTCTATCAGCAAGTGAAGCTTCTGGTGAATTTTGTGATCCTTTTCAACAGTCATTCAGCATCAGCACATGTCTATATATCAGAAAAAGTTTCCTTTTGTCTTGTGAATTTCAGACATTAGATGGTCATCTCTCCTGGAAAGGCACCAGATTAGTTTGTTCTGTAGATGGTTCACTGTGGAGTTCTCCTTTTTAATAACTTCCTAGTAAGTAAATCAGTGTACTGGTTTCTGCCAATTGGAAGTGCCTTCATCAAGGTACAAAGGCAGACTAAGAAGCCTTTTCACATTTCATCTGATCCCAGGTCATTGAATTCATTCTTTATATAATAGTGAAAAGACTTCAAGATTCTGTAATTAACATTCGGGGTACTGCTAACACATGATCTTAGTGCTGTCTATATCAAGGAAGTGATAACTTTTTCTTTCTTCTTGTGGCACTGCTTTTGCTAGCTGTTCCAAAGGTTTACCAAAAATTGTGTTTCTGCCCTCTGTGCTCTAAAATTGCTGTATCTATGGAATTCTTTTCCTCTTGACATCACACTCTGAAAACACTTGCTTTTGATCAGCCAACTAAAAGGCTAGTTTTTACATTGATTTACAATTAGCCTTCATGTTATTTTAATTTACAGTCTTACAATTTTTCTGAAGAACTCCAGGATTCTTGAGACATCACTAGGTTTGCACAGGGATGTATTTTTTAATAATTGTAGTTATCATTATGTGTCATTAAAATGAAAATATCTGAAGTGCTTCAAAGTAACATTCACACAAATTTGAGAGTAAATGACACTAATCATAAGAGCACCTCAAAGTGTATAATTTAACAATACACAAAATAAGAAAAGCACAACACAGAATTCCCATATCAACTCAAGTTCTAAAAATCTGTATTGGAGCCAAGATATCTGGTGTCTTACCTAAAGCTCCAGGAAGTCAATTTCTAAACACAAAAATGTTAAAGATGGAGGATGTAGCTACTGAAACCCTTCTTTAGGGGCTCAAAACAGTTTCAGGGCAGTGAGTTACCATTTTTGACAGGGATCTCACATTAAATTTTAATCTCAGATTAAAAATCTCAAATTAAATTGACCTTTCCCAGTGAAAAGATGCAGTACCTGTAACCAGCTGCTAACCCTGCCCTGACCTGCCTCGAGTCCCAAGGCTATGGAGGTATGACTGTTTTCTTTCTTGTCTGCTGCAGTTTTCCCGGCCAATGTAACTCAGATGCGTGTTGCCAGCAGTGAGGGAGGCCATGTGGTCAAATGGGGAGAAGAAAGGTGTAAGAGCACCCTGACTTTGATCCTGCTTGAGCCACTGAAGGAATGTGTGGCTATGAGGAACTACTTGGCTTCTTTAAAAGATCATCCAGGTTACTGGTCAAGATAAGAAACCCTGCTCTAAAAACCATGGCCACACTGGCCAAGGTAAGCCTCACATGTAAATAAATGAAGAGGAAACAAATCTCTCTTTTTTTATGAAATAGTCCTAAAGAACACTTAATGAGGCAGCCAGGGCTCAGGAAATGCAGGTAATTGTGCTCTGCAGATATAAAAGCAGTGACAGCTCCCTTCTGTCCTAAGCACTGGTCTACCATGCAGCTAATGCTCCCAGACTCCTGCAGGAGAAGGTAAAATCTGAGGATTGTTTACCATTGCCAGTCAGGAAAGGTTGCCTATCCACCAGTGATTGAGCCCCAGCAGCACTGGCCTTTTGAACAGAAGGAGGCTGAGGAGATATTTATAAGTTAAACAGCCTTCTTGTTCCTTGAGGGGAGCACACCCCTCAGCTGAAACAAGAACAGGTTGCTGCTAAACACCTTCCCTCCTAAAAACATCTTCTCAGGGGTAAAGTGGTGGAGAGTAAACAAAAAGGTATGTACACGTAACACACTTCTTTAAAATGCAATAAAACATATTTTGATACTCATAAAAGTATGACCAAAGGTTCAGATAAACATGCTGCATCAATTATAATAGTACTTGCGTACAGAAGAATACACTTAAATAATAGTTTGCTTCAGAACATACTTTGAAGAAAGAGGAAAACTCTGTTCATTTTTGATCCTCACAAAGTGTAGTTATTTTTGGAAAGAGATTTGTTAAAAATATTAATGTTACTGGATGGAGTAGCACAGTTTACAGTAATTGCTACTGGAGTCTATCTGATGATTGGTGGTCAATATTTTCACATGAGACTCCCCACAAAAAAATGTGCTCTTTAGCTGGTACTAAACCAAAAAAAATACAGAGAATTCGGGTGAGGAACTGGAGAGTATCACTGTTTCATTTACAGTGAAAACTACTGCAGTTCCAGAGCTAGCACCCTGACTATGTGTCTGCATATTCTCTGAAAATAGAGCTGGCTTTGGACTGAACCATCTCTCACCAGCTATACAGAGGGGAAGTGATGTCACTCTGAAAATAAATATAGAAATGGGTTTTCTGGAAATATTTATACTTTATTCATGGATAAAGTGCTGAATGTACAGCCAAGGAGAGCCCACTGCTCAGCTTGCACCACTTGAAAAGAGGAAAGTTTTTAAATTTGCAAAGATTCTCACTCCAGGGACTTTTTTTTTCTTTTAAAAGAACTGACTCTTGACATAACCTTGGCTGTTTTAAAGGCCAAACATTTTCCTTACTCCCAAGTGCTTTGTGAGCCTTAGGGATATATTGTCCCTGGCAAAACTGGGATAGCAATATCCTGGGAACGGGTGATTTCCATCAGGGACAAGGAAATCGCTCCAAACCACATTTCATTCTGGTTACAGCATTTTAATGAGATTTGCAAGCTCTTCTGAGACAGTTGCGAGAAACATTCAGCCCCAAACCCTTGATCAGAATCCTGAAAGTTATTCTAATGTCTCAGCAGAGGATGGATCATAGGACTCCAGTTTGGCTGCGATATTTCTTACATTATATTTAGCATTGATTAATTAAGGGGTGACTAAGTATTGACCTCTCAATTAATTCTGAAAGAAATTGGATGACTGGAAATACCTAACATTTGAGAAGTGACTCCTTAACTGTTTCCTGGAAAACTGCTTCCAAAAATCTTCTTCAATAACTTCCAAACCCCTTCATGATATGGATTTCAGCTTAATCAAGACACTCGTATTCTAATGAACACATAATATCCCATCATCTATCTCTCTGTGATCATCACAGTCACTAATAGCTTGTTTCTGAACAGTGTTGCATGGATCCAGATATTCTACTTAGAGTGAAAAAAGAAGCTCATTGAGGACAGGATCTATAACACCAACAAGGTAAAATAATAAAGGGCGTAAAATAACTGTTAAAGAAACAAAGGGTTAAGAAGAAAATCTTTATGGTAAAAGGTTATTTAAATTTCATCAGAAATGAACTGTGATTCAGATCATGCTGGTTTTTTCAGTTTACACATTTTGAATTAATGTAGCATGGATTATGTTGCATAAAACAATGACAACACATGAATTCTACTCATGGAAATTACTCATCCATCAGCCAGTGTCAGGTACATTCAGAAGCACATGTCTTAAGTTCTGCACTGTAAGTTCAAGTCATTTGTATGTGAATAATGCTAGTTGTGAAAATGAAAACAAGAGGAGATAAGGAAACTTTGGGATCCTTCTGCACTGACTTCTCTTTGACCCAGGAAAGAACAATGAATGTTTGCTTTCCCTTGGAAGGGGTGCTGACAAGGCTACACAAACAAAGAAGCATAAGCTCAGCTGGTGCAAATTAGTGCAGATCCATTGACCTAATGGAACTGCATCTTTTTCCCCAGCTAAAGATGTGGACACAAATGTTAAAGGTTCCTCTGTTATAATTTTTTCAGGACAAGAATCAATCATGAATCCATTCACAAATCTTCAAATAGAACTTTTCCCTAGCGGATTTTCCAGACCTGAGTCCCATTTTCTGTTTCTCGAATCATCCAAAATATTTGACTCCTCTCATAATAATGATGCTATTTCCTAGTCCAGTTTTCACAATATTTTTTACTGTAGTTAAAAAACCCCTGTCAGTCCTTCCAGGTCCTCCTCAGTTTACGAACAGTGTGCACTCAAGAGCAATATTCAAGGGGGGCTGGCCATGCATGCCCATCCTTCAGTCTGTCTCCCAAAAACTAACTACAGTCTCTGAAAATGAGCAGGCAAAGGCCAAACCTGAATTTACCTCAACAAAAAGACTGCACTCTATTTTTAAGAATTCCTTTCAGATGGAGATGCCACTTCCATTCATCTAAAAACAAAAAGCAATTAAGTTAGATCATCAAAAGAAAAACATTTGCCAAATTTTACTGCTGTCTGAAGATCTATCTCCTATATGGGCCTGAAGTGAAGTGATATGTTTGCCTGGAAACCGAACTGTTTTTAAAACAGTAAAAGAATGTTTGTAATAGCTTGTCATTCTCGTCAGTGCTATTAGTGTCCAGTAAACTCTCTCCTTGTAAATCCATAGATGTCAAAGGTTTCTGTTGATCTTTTCTAAGCAAGTGTATAGTTTGGCATAGTGTCTGCGTGGGCAGAGGTGAAGGATCCTGGTGTACAGAACGTGGATACTGCTATTGTCTCCTCTGTTAGAAAGTCCAGGAGTTTTCTAATGCTACTATTTGGCAAATGCATTTTGGAAGAGAGCCAAAAGACTGCACTCCTCAGGCTCTGGGGAAGACAGGTACTCCTGAAGAAATCAATGGAGCCCAGTAAAAACAGAAGAAACCAAAAGAAAATGTCTGTTAGTAACGGCGTGACTTCTGGGCTCTAATGTGCTCTGCCACAGTAGCTTGTTTTTACTGTTCAACAATACTCAGATTAACACCACTGTTAGAGGGTTTATAACAAAGAAAAACTTATGAAAAGAAATGTAAAAGGAAATAGCAAAAAAACAATAAATAAAGAAGACTGAAACAAGATGGAGGAAACAAGCAGAATGGGAAGCGCACCCTGATTGGAAAAGCAGAGAGTTTCATGACCAGACATGGACACTGGCACTGAAGCCTTCTGAATAAAAACAACACTGGTCCATTAGAAAACTTCATTTTCAGAAGAATAAAAGAACAATGTTAATTTGAAGAAAGCATTTTTCTTGAGGCAGGGACGGCTGGAAGCTTTTTGTTAATAAAGCAAGATCTGTTCCAGGAAGAATTCCCTAGCAATATGTGTACCTGTCTGTATCCCCTTTGCAAAGGTCCCAAGAAAACACTATTAAATTATTACTTGCCATTCTAATTTTGATGCTTTGCTGAAGTTCAGAAAATGGCTGCCAGCCTAAACTGTGAACTGCTTTAAATCACTCCTATCCAGGTGATGATGAATGCTCTCTAGATTTTATCTGTAGAGTGGAAAAACAAACAAGAATATATTACTCAACCCCTAAGATTTTTTAGAAGCTGAAATTCATCTAAAGGAACACTTCAGTCCTGTCTACCCCCCACTGAAGTGATTTGGAATTTCAGCTAAATAAAGAATGAAGGTGAGACTGAAATGCCCATGTAATCAACCTTCACAAAAAATCTAATACAAAGTTAAAACTCTTTTGAGATAAGTGCAAACATGGGAGCACTGAAATAATACTGAAAGAAATGAAGGAGGCTTTTTAAAATTCCCAACTTGTGCTTTCCTCAAAGTGTAATTCAAAACTGATTAAAAGTATTAAATCCTTTTTATGCAAAGGGTTAATAACAAAATTCAAATATTGGTGTGGTGTCCCATGGATACTCAATAATGAAAATTCAAATGCTCATTTCTTTAAGCCTTTTGTGTCCCTTTTCTAGATAATTGGTTTTTTGCCTAATTTTTGAGGCTATTTAATAACACCTCCTGCTAGACATTTCATGTAAACTCAGCAAGAGGAGGCATCGTGAGTAATAGAAAAGACTTCTGCTCATTTTAAAGCTCATATTCATACTTTTCTTAACAAAGGAGATCCCCACTGTTAGAGTTTGGCAACCAGCGGGCCAACTGCATTGGGGAAGATTGGATTAGGGGGGAAGCTGACTGTGCAGTAAAGTCTCCACTCCAAAGCACGATTTTTATGTAAATTCCATTACAATTCATGCTTTTTGGAGATAATGAAATGGATACAAAACACTTCAAGGTTTCCAAGTCAGCAAAATAATGAACAGGGACATTCAGAAAGTTGATTTAATACATTTTTTTAACATTTGGACCCTTGCATGAACAGGATTGGCATCTGTTCATTGTATCACATGGAATTTGCTTTTAATACCACTGTCTAAACCCCAGAACTTTTCAGGCTATTGGTGATGTGTGAACATCAGCTATCAAGGTTTTTCCTCAGTATAAGCTCTAACAGACTGTATCATTTTCCAAGTGTTTGCCTGAAGGCAACTTTTACCAAAGAATCAGCCAAAACCTTTTCAAAAATAGAATATTTTCAACTCAACAGCATTACACAACTGTGTATGAATATGCCACAGCATTTTTTTATCAATGAACTTCAAACAAGAAAAGTCTGGGGCCAAGGGGGCCATTACAATGATCTTCTACTTTGTTCTCTCACATAAGGTATAGAATTTAATTTGTCAATATTTGCTCTGATCATAGTCGAACTGGAACCTGGATGTTTTGATATTTCTTCAAATTTGTATGTTTGCTGATTAAAAAATTAAAATGTATATTTGTACATTTTGTATATATTTATAAAAGTGTGTGTAGATAAACACGTGTAGGTACACACTAAGCACTTTTAGAATAGAAATACTCTCAAATGTTGAGTTCTGCCTTTCAGTTCAGCTGACATGAATACCTCTGGTGCAAAATATGCAGTGAGAATACTTCTACCATTGAAGTGCCCATGCCATCAGGTTTATCAATCATCTTAAATACCAGAAAAATTGAAGACATCATGGGAGGGCCAATACAGAATACAACACACATGTACTACTTAAGAGCTCTGCAGGGCCTTTGGGTACTTCTCTTCTGTGGTTTGCTAAACAATTTTGGTATTAACCTACTATTAGTGATAGTCAGGTTCACAGTGCTCAACAGGGACATCTATTCAGTAACCACATTCAAGGCAAAACTGTACTGCTGATACTGTTACTGTCTTTAGACATAACATCCCTATTGATATAAAATCTTCTCTCAAGGGAATGGTGAAAAAAATCACTTTTAAGAGCTGAAAGAAGGAAATTATTAGCAAATATGTAACTAACAGATATTAGAAAGGTTAGCAAAGTTCAGAAATTGTAAAATACCAGGGCCAGTGATGTCTAAAATAGTACTCTTCCCTCTTGGTGTGATTTTTCCTTCAAACAAGCATCTATTTATTCAAATAAAAAGGCATATTCACAATACAGTTTTTCTTCAACATATATAACCAAAACAGAAACCAGCTAGTGTTTCAAAAATGTTTCAAAAAAGGAATCGACCAAGATTTGAACCACAATAGAGTTTGTATGATGTGAACACTTAGCTATTAAAGTTCCTTATTATGATTGATGAGGGTAAAAGGTGAGTCTATGAATTAAAGTTTGCAAGCTCTGCTGCTTAATGAAAACCATTGAGAAGCCACAGAAAGCAAAATCTGAGAAACAGCTATTCTTGCTGTTTAGACCACAAGATCACACCAGTCATATTGTATCATTTAAGAGTAAATGTAATAGGCTTTTCTGAAACAAACAAAAGCAGTAACAAGTTATAAACAAATTTGATTTGTGGGGGTTTTGTGGTTCCTAGTTGTTCATTTGGCTATAATCACATACCTTGCTTTTCCTAGGGAAATGTTCAGCCAAATACACTCAGTTCAGGAATAAAAAGGAAAGTGAGAAGCAACAGAGAGACAGACAAATGCTAGGATCCTGCCCTGCTTCCATTGTACTAAACAGTAATTACTCTGGAAAGTGCTATTAAGCTGAGTACTCAGTGGGCCAGGTTCAGCTACCCATATTCATGCAGACTTAACACACTGGCCATCCGCGAGTCCTCCTGGGCCGTGCTCTGAGCATCTCACACAGTGAGCAGTTACCAATATGAATAGTCCCGCTGACTTCAATATAATTATGGAGAAGAAAGAAACGACTCAGGGTGGGTACAGTCGGTATCAAAATCAATCTCAACAGGAATAAGCATGGCAGAATCAAGTCTTCTGGGCACAGCCAGGTCACTTAATGCTATAGTGAAACACAGCAAAAAGCATTTATGCCTGATAGACTAAAAACCGGGATGGAAAAAAATCTTTTAATTAAGAATGATGGGAGTGGAAAATCTTCTTCCTAGAAGAAATAAGAATATACCAAAGATACAAGTAGAATCAAAAGAACGGTAAAAAAGACACTCTTTTTTTCCATGTTTAGGAAATGAATAGAGTAGAATTGCTCTTTGTCACAGCGATATAATACTGTCTTCAGGTGGTCATTGTTTCCATGTCACCTTTGAACCACGCAAAAGGCTTGTCAACATGCTCCTCAAATATTCTGTTGTTTTCTTTCAAGGAGTGATTTATAACACTTCACAGCAAGGAATGTGCCACATCCATTAAACATTAATACTGAGTTACAGTTCTCTAAATCATAGCTATCCGCTTTGTAGTCTTGTGCTTGACTTGTATTCCAGGAGAAGAAATATATATTTTTCTGTTCTGTCATTTATTTATTCAGCACTGGTCTCAACTGAAATCTCCTGAAAACAATGAGAAAATGTCTTTTTGTTTGTTTTAAAAAATACCTGACTTTGCTTGAAATACACAGTGAGAGATAGCCTAAATATGAGTAACAATTTGATAAGACTTGAACTGAGGCCACAGCACAATATGTCATAGCTAGGACAGCTCATGAGGGCGGCCAGAATTCCTTCCAAAGGAAAAAGCCTACAATGACCTTATATGGGAAGATGAGAGCAATCCAGAGAATGTGAGATTTTTATGTAAACTAGAGAAGAACAATAGTTCTGACACAGAAGAGAGATGTTTCCACTGGACAGCTGGTCTCCAGTTATCTCATCACATTCTTAGGTACTCCTGTCTCTGATGCCTTTTCTGAATACAATTTACTACATCACTTGAGCACATATTTAAAATTATGTACAACAACAATCCCAGTGAAATGAATGGAAGTAACTATGTGTTTAAAATTAGACACATGCTTAAATGAAAGGCAGAATGAAGCGCATAATCCTCTCAACATGGTATTTTCAAGTGCTTGAAGCTTGGTCAATGAAAACACATACAGTCACAGAGCAATTCACAACACCTTACCAGTCTTGTCTGTGACACATTCCAAGCCAATCGAACCTGGATCTATGGGGAAGATGATTGCAGCATGCTGGAGGCACAGGCTTCCTTGAGCACTTTTTGCTGGCTATGCAGCAGAATCTGCCGTGCTCAGAAAAATGCATGTCTTATGGGAAGGATTTGGAACTAATGCACTCTAGAGCATTCTTAAACTCGACAAATCAAGTGATCAAAGTATTAATTATTATTTAGGACATCAGTATTTTCCCTCACTGTAACCTAAGCACAGTCTTCCAGCTACCATCTGGTTATACTGGACTCAACTCTTTACCACCCAGCACCCAAAGTGTGGTAAAAGCCTTGATGCCTACTAGAGCACTCTGGAATTCTTGAGACCCCAGGAAGCCCCAAACCATACCAGCATCTGGCACATACTGTTTATTGTCAGTTTTGAAATCTATGGTAGTTATTACATTTCAAATACAAAGAAGAAGTCTGCACTATATAATGTGAAAAAGAAGACAAAGCCACCCCATCTCAACACGTGCAGTAGACAGTAAAAGCATTTCTCTACCTGCACATGGGGAAATTAACAGCATTCCCCCCATATTCATTCAAAGCAGTGAACATGCTGTGCTGGATGCACATATACATTACAGAAGCAAAATTGCTTTAAATAATCAGAATACACAAAGGAATATTTTTTGTGTGGCTGGAAATAACCCTGACAAATGTTAATGTTTTGCAAATGAGAAACATTCTTTAAGAAGTAACATGAAAAACAGAGCAAATTTTCAGATGCATACAAAGTAAACTCCTGCATTAACCTGTGTTTTGCTACCTAGACATACACAGAGATCATTGTGTAAACAAGTACATTCAAACTCCTCTTTTTTTTTTTTTCCCAAATTATGAATGTATTTTGGCAAGATCCAGAGAAGGTCAACAGCATGATTAAAGATATTAGGAAGTTCCATATGGTGAGATACTGAAGAGGAGGGGACTACCTGAGTTTAGCAGCAGATTTTGCTGACGTATAGAGCAATGAATGACAGGGACAGACCTCTGTATTTTTCCCTGTGTATATCAACAGACAAAAGAGTTTCATCCAAATTAAGGAACAGCATTTTTAGTGTCCCTGCTATTACGTTACTCAGCATATAATTAATCAGTGAAATTCGTTGCTGCAGTAAAATACTGGGATAAATTGATTGCAAACAGGATTAGTCACACACGGATAAGACCAACATACTGATTAACACTGTTAGGACGATATACAGCTTCCATTTCTTGGGCTACCAGTTTGGATTGCTCAGAACACAACAGTAAAGTCCAGAAAAAAGCTTTGCAGTGGTATTTTCTGAGTAGAGGAGAAAAAGCTACATACGGTCTTTTGTCATGGTCTTTGAAAGGTGTGAAACATCAAACAAGAGGGCTTACCTTACTATGACAACTTCTATATTGCAGTTGCCTACAAGACATTTTTTTCTAATTGAGAATACTGACAATACATAATAAGTAAATAAAAACCGAAATTGAAAAGCAAGATTGAGTTGTAGCTAGTGTTTACAATAAATGAAGCTCAAATCCTACTGTTGTGTTTCTGACAACTTTAATAACAATAGATCATCTTGTTTTAGTTGCACACTGAGAGGGGGCTGCAAGGTATGTCACCCACAAGAATGACTAATGTGTAATGCTTATCACTTTAGAAGCAGAACTATCTGAATTCTGCTTGCTAACTACAAGGCAGTGCAAATTACCTCGACAGCACCGTGCGTTCTTTCTATACCTTGCTTACAGGCCAGGATTGCTTAGTCCCAATGTATTAATAAGTAAGTGCAAGTATTTCAACAATCAGCATTTTAGCATTTGCATGCAAACTCTCATGCTGTGTAATTATACACAGTGCTGGCACTCAAATTAATTAAAGCTGATTTCTCTGTGACTGCAAACTGGTCATATCCCCAGACTTGCTCTAGTATGAAGTCATCACCCTATATTCAACATGACACTTTATGTCCCTAGCACTCTTAGCAATGCTAATATGCAACAACTGTAAATTAGGCAATATTTTACAGAGCAGCTGACAACCGCTGGTTAGTTGTTGAGTTCCTCCTCCCCCTCCCCCCGACACTTTCCACATAAAAGTAAGAAACCAGTTATTTCCATTGTGCTTGCTTTGTAATTATCTGAACTAACAATGTAAACAAATTACATACATTGTTTCAACAGATACTCGCCCATGTTTGATTAGGGGTTACAGAAAACTTATAAAACACAAAACCCAACAACAACATCAACAATGTTTGTTTGATGCTAACATGCAATTAGTCTCTGACAATTTCAATGTTAATTTAAAAACTCTTTCTCTGTTTCCCTGAAATGGCTTTTTAGTTTTAAAAGGCACGCTCTTGCCAGGCAAGAATAGGGAATTGGGGAGGCAGAGCAGAAGAGCTGACTGTTAGATTTCAGGACTCCTCATCAAATAAAGTGGAGCTGTAGAAGAGACAGTTCTTTGCAGCAGAGATCCGTAAATGCTGACTTCTGGGGCAGTGCTGAGTTCCAGTCTCTTTCACAATAAAGTTTCCTGCTCTAACTTTATAATTTGGTTGAAAGAAGTCCTTTCTTAATACATTTTTTCAGCACAGATCTCCTCTGAGAAATTAAAATATTATAGTGATCTTTTATCTTACAAATATGACTGCAATAAGACCATTCTCCTATAACCTTCAGAAACAGAAAATAATATAATCAAGCCCACTGGTATTTTACATATACAAAATTTCATACATAATGTTTCTTCTGCTACAGAACTGAATTACTCCAACAGAGTTCATGGCTTTGCTTCCTTGGAGCCGTGGACTGCTCTTGGTGCAGAGCTGCTCTCCTAGAGCTTCTCCTATTCCTACCAGTAGATTTACCATAGTGAGTGACAAGAACAGTTTAAAAAAAATGCTCTGACTCTCCCACTGAAGTAAATTCCTCAGTAGGATCAGAATCTTATTTTTTTCTCTCCACATAGCTTGGTCTTCAGAAAAGGCACAGTCAAAATATGACAAAAGAGAATTGTACAAGTTGATATCCTAATAAAGTGGGGAATGTTATGTTATGGTAACATAAATAATGAAGAGAATTGCTCAGTATAGGAAGTTCTTTTCCCTCAGTTGACGCAGAAACTGCTGAAATACAATGAACCGATCAAACTCCACCTTCTTTAGCCTGAATTGAAACACTGCTGTGGCTGTTATACTCCCTCCTTCAGTGTTGAGCATGTTCAGCTTCACTGGATTTTAGGTGCATTTTCATCACTTATAAAAAGATATAAATCAGAAAAAAGGCATGCTGGCTCACATTGTTTTGACATGGTGAGAACATGGAAATGCTAGGAAAGACTTATTTTGGGTTAACAAACTGGAGATATCTGAAACATAGAGTGATAAATATAGACTTGGCAAATATTTGCAGAATCAACTGAGCTTAAGCAACTGGGATATTTAGAATGCCTTTGCTAATGTTTTAAACCTTAGCAATAGCCACATATTTTGTGAGTGCCCATTAAAATCGAGAAACACTGAAACAAGGCAAAGGCAAAAACTATTCCCATGTCTTTCTAAATATTGGTTTCTTTTCAAATGCTACAGTATATTCACATACTTCTCTTCTCTACTTGGACAGGCCAGGCCCAGACTTTTTTCTACTCATAGAATCACAGAATAAGCTGAGTTGGAGGGGCCCTCAAGGGTCACCAAGTCCAGCTCCCGGCCCTGCACAGCACTGTCCCAAAGAGCCACGCTGTGTGCCCGGCAGTATCCTGCACTGCTGCAGCTCAGGTAACACTAGAAGCAAACAGTATTTTGTAGCATTTCTTGTGTTTTATACAAGGACCATACTGTTCTTTGAGCCCTGTATACAATGCTAGTTTCTACAGGCTGCAGTACCAACATTGCCAATGCTCCAATGGAGAGAGCGAAGCCTCTTACACATGTAGCTGGAGTTTACTCCTGGGGAAGGCATAAATCAATATCAAAAAAGTGATAGACTAAAGGGAATTATTGTGCAATTGCCCTTCCTCAGCAGTGGAGATATCATTCTTGGTGGTTTTGAAAGCTCGGGTTTATGGTACTGTCTATAAATGCTATGATCTCCATTAAATATTTCAGAAAACATTCAACGTCTGTGATAAATTCAACTTGCAACTGGGGAAGCACAGTTTCAGTGGCAGAGTAAGAACAGGATTCTGGCCACAAAATCCTTCCTGGATTAATGCTTTCTCAAAACTGCCAGTAAACTCACTCCTCTATTGCTCACCAGAGAAATTTTCTTCACAAACCTCTGTAAAGGTCAATTCAGGGTGGATCCTCAGATTAGCACACAACTCATTCTTAGCCAGATGCAGTTGCATGAGTTGGAATAGACAGGAACGAGACTAGAGGTCAGTCTCTGATGCCCAGGCTTCACACAGGCCCTGTACATCCAAGGAAGGAGTTAACAGATGCAACTCAACAAAACAGGACTTCAGTATACAGCGCCCTTCTATTCTGACATGGGGAAGACCTCTTATAAGTGCTAAGATAAGGTGAGATACAGATAAGATGAGTTTGTTCGCCATCTCTGAGCTTCACAGGCATGTCACTACCAATCAAATGTATACAAGAATTAATTGGAAAGAAGTCAACAGTCTGTGCCATCATGTTCCAGAGTGTGCTGCTTTTCTGAGGCAGATGAGCTTTATGAAAAAAATGATAGGCACTATGGGTCCCTTGAATAAAAAGTATTATGTTGTCATTACTGTTATGAAGAAATAAATAGATGATCACTGAAGTGATCAAGAAAACTATGGCCCTCCTCATGAATTGTTTAGATATGCCATGTCTGTCTGGAGAAAAAGAAAAGCATGCGGTATGGAGACCTTTGGTGAACCCATTTACTTGTAAGTGCAGGAACAGTTTATGCTTCTTGAGAAATTACCAAAAACTTTGTAGACAAATTTCCATCTCTTCTTGTTCATTAAAAGTGATGTTTGGAAGACAATCATCATCCTTGGCTTTATAGTCAAGGATATAAAATTCTACCACTCTCCAAAAGGATGCTGAAAATAACAACACGTGAAACAACAGTCCTTTGTTGGTTCCAGCTGCTGTCCATTCAGTTAATTTTAAAAGAACTATTACAAATCCAGAGTCAGAAAGACATATATTTTCTAATCCAGTAGTGATTATTTCCTTACAGGTGATATGTGACCTAGACCACAACCGTGTTTCTGTGGGACATCTGAGAAACCTTCTATTAGACTAACTTTATGGTGAATAAGTTTAAATAAGTGAGATGCAAAAAGTTAATCTGAGGTGTAAATATCACAGTAAATACCATCTGAAAAAAACCAGCCAAGGGTAACCATGTACATCATGGATGCAGCCAAGAACTCTACAGTCTACCACATAAAAAACATGCCAACCCAACAAACAAACAATCGTCTCAAAAACCTGAAAATCTCAATGTATCTTGTACATTAATCCCAAATGTGGAAGCTTGGAAGCATGTATAGTAAAGCAGCCTTTCTAGCCAAGTAACAGAGTTAGTAATAGACTGTTTATCCCAAGGACACTCTGGGATTACTCTATTTTGCCATGTACAAACTGAGAAGTTGCACAACAACTGGTGAAAAGACATCAGTTATTGATCATTCACATAATAAGGAGTTTTGGTGAGCTTAAAGCCTAAATGGGTCAAGAGTAGAGGAGTAAGATTTATTATACTGAGTTTATATTACCAATGGGACTAAAAGCAGCAGGCTGCTGCTAAGCTTTTATACTCTGGTTCATTTTTATGTTTTGCAGCTCAAGAATCTCAAAGTTCTACATCAAGTTAACTTCAAAGCTCTAATAAGAGACTGCTGAAGCTGACAGAGAAATCACTGAAACTGATTCTGCAGCTCACTCTTTGTGACTGAGCAGATGCATTTCTAAATTTTCCTTCCCATCATTTACCATCTCCTTCTCCACTAAATTTAGGATTGAATGCTCATTTTCTGAATATTTCCTATTCTGTTGGGTTTGTTCCACATTTGAGAATCAGTAGGTCAAATGTGCTGCAGACTGTTTTGTTAGACTTGTTAAAATCAAATTGAAACTATATGATTAATGATATGACTCATCTGTGTTGGTTTGTTAGGGTTTTTTTTATAAACAGGAAAGTAAACAAGTGCTTGTCTAAAGCTCCACCTGCTTTGCTGCTGTTCTGGTGCTGTGCATATCAGAGAAAACAATTCCCCCTTCTCAAGGCTGAACTAAAATTAGACTCCACCTGCAAGATGTTAGTGAAATCTTACACAGCTGCATTCCAGAGACAAGTTCCACAGATTGCTTTTGGAAAGCACTGTGCATTTCTGGCAAAATCAAAATCAAATTTGTTAGCTTTTTTTGCCTAACTTTTCAAAAATGTATTATTAATGATAAATGTAATTATTGTCACACTAATCATGCTGATAAGTAATCTCAAAAATAGATCCATTTAAAATGTAATTTTACACCCACATCCCACTGTATTTAACCACTTCTTTGCAAGTGCAGGCAGTAATCATAATAATACTTAGCACTTAGACAGCACTTTATTCATTTATAGACACTTCTGTGGCACTCATCACCAGAGTAACTTTATTTTCTTTATTATGTCTTCAAAGTGCTGCACTGACATTAACAAATTAATCCTCATGGCACTTCAGTGGGAACAGAAATAAGTCTGATCATGCACTATTTACTAAGCAAAATTCTGCCCTTATCCACCCCCAATAACCTTCTGCTCCCTAATAGCATGACTTTGAACGTTGGAACACAGATCACAAGGATTACAGAGCCCTTAAAACATACACAAATTCCAACTCTGAAGTGACAGACAATTGCTACTGAATTCAATAGCAGAAGGGTCTAACTACATATTCCTAACTTTTCTTACAATAATTCTTTCTGACAAGTAAATACTAAATATTCCAATGTATGGAATTGTTGGAAGCGTCTACACAACTGTAAACACAACAAACCTAAAACAAATCACTATTTAATGTAGGAAATGGGAGTGTGTTATATAGAGTTTATCTTTACAGAAGTGATGGGCTTTTAAGACCTCAATTTATAAAGACAACTTATGCATATTGGAGACTTAAGTGAAATTTGTGTTGGTTTTCATTCTCTGTGTTTGCAGAAAGAAAATTGCTTGTATGAGACTTTTAGTAATAATTTAAATGGGAAGTGGATTAACTAGATGTAAGTCAGTTAACATAGTTAACAAAAGATGAAAACAGATATTGTCTTGTTATATACTTGATAGCTCCTCGGCAGATAATTTTAATAAATGAGAAAATATATACTCAAAATCTGGGATGTGCAGTGTCATTAACCAATAGAAACACAATATAATTGATCCTTGTAATTCATGACAGACTCACAATGGATAATTAATGTCACAATTTATTTTGCACGCTAAAATGCTAACAAAAATAACTGAATCAAAATAGGCGACCAACTGCAGTGCGTGAGCAAACATTTTGTTTACCTTGCTTCCCAGTTGTTACTGTCAATATAGAACTATAAAAGGAAGTTTAACTTTCAGCTCGGAGGCAGTGAACTCCTCTCTCTTAGCACACTATAGGCCATTAAAGTCTCGATGGCCCCCTGAGACCGAGTACTTCTAGCGCACAACATAACGAGTCGCACACCGGCGTGGGAGTGGGCTGGGGCACTTAGGTGTGTTTCATTCATGCAGTAGCCCAAGGGAACAGTGCATCATGCCAGCTGCCCTGGCTCAGTTCATCCTGTAACTTTACACTATTTTCCCTCTAAGTCACTACTAATCCCTCGGGTTTACATGTTTTTTTGGGCGCCATCAGAGAAAAGCAGTGTGAAATTGCCTGAAAGCCTCTTTATAAATAAGACTTATGATATAGACCAGTTCTGTTGTTGAAAGACTGAAAGAAACGCCCTTGAGGATAGCAAGAACACTTTACAGGTCTCCTACTGTGATGGTTTTGTCTCTATATAAAGACTGATAACTTAAAAAAAAAACCAACCCAACAAACAAACAATCGTTCCCTGCTTCCTCTTCTAATTTAAGTCAGCTCGGTCTGGTTTACTTTTGGTCAGCTACAACAATACATCCAATAGAAAATATCCTTTGCTTAGATATTTTGGCTATCCTGTTACTAATACATTGCCTCTTTTTAAAGATTTGTCCTACTCCCTGGAGATTTTTAACACTTTGGGGCAAATTCCAACCTGGCTGTGTGCATGTGGCTGCAGTAAGAGAAGGTGAATCCACTAAAATAACAGTAAAGTGCCCTGGCACTTCACATGCACGTTTATGAGAGGCATATGCTGCTAGTCTAGTGTCTCTGCCTAATATTCTGCTCTACAAACTGAGACACAGTGAAGGTCACTAATCCAAGGAGAAATTTCAAGCTGACCCTGCATATTGTTTAAACCCAACCTCAGTTGTTTGTTTGAGTTTGAAAAGCCATTTCATATTGGCAGAATTATAGTTCAGGGATAAATGTTCATTTAATTACGCGAACAACTACGATAAGGTGGGGGAAAATATGGATGCTGTCTAATTCAGAACTTAGATGACCAACAAACCAGGTCTCATTTATAAGAAATAAACATAAATGGTGGTAAGAATTTTTTTTCTTCGTTTTAATGTTAAAACGTGGAACATTCCAAATACTCACAGATCTTTTCAAATCACACCAGTGCATTATCTCCTTAGCTCGTGCCTGACTCTTTATCTTAAAACCTTTAAAATTAGCAGTCTCAAGGATGCCATCTAACACAGTACCATCTCAATGACTTTTCTAGCAGCCGTGGCACCTGTTGTTGCTGCAGGTAGTTTTCAAATGCACCATACAAGTTCTCCTGTGCCATACAAGAAGCATCCCTAATGCCCACCAAACATGCAAAGTACCAGTTGTCTTACCTTTGTGAGATCATGTTTGGAAACTTTGCTTTGTCAGGGTTCAACTTTTGGGAAAGTTTGTATACAGCAGCTGATTATACAACAGCCTTCAGGGCTCTAATAGTAACATTTGGGATCAGTCATTACATTATATAATATTCTCTGCTTGCAAAATAATTAATAAGCAAGACCCTATTTCCGAACTTACAGTTTCTATTTCTTCAGTATTTATTTTATTTTTGGATAGGGGAAAAAAAGCTGTTGCAGAGATAATGATATCTTTTGTCAATCAACTTCAAGAACAAAGTTTTTTTCTTTTTTTCAACAAAACATTGGTTATGGCATTTGAACCACGCTGCAGCAATTGTAAATTGGCTTACTGGCTTTCCCCTAAGTGAAGTTTAAAACATTCATCTTTGAATGACAACTTTTTTTTTAGTTCTAGTTGAAGATCTTGACAAACATCTTTATCTTGTAGCCACAGTGGAAGAATTAGTAACCTCAAGACACTATCATTTGTTTTGTGGAAAAAGCAATATATCTTCATAACTACACCTACATGTATACCTCTCTATTTGATACCAGAAACCTTAATTAGAAATTAAGTGGTGCTTAGGATAAATTTATCCTTTAGACAGAAATATGGATGAAACAAGTGCAAAACTATGTCCATATTGATGGTTCATTGACCAATTTGATACTGATTTTGTGATAAACAGCATCAACTCCCGTATGTTGAAACTTACAGAGTTCCTTAGCAGACAAGCTGAAAAGCTATTGCTTTTTGATGATAATTTTTTGTTAAAGTCAGTGACAAAAACCCTGTCCAGTGGGGTTCATTCAAGGCCCTCAAAAGTAGAATGACATGCAGAACTGATAAGTGCAAAATTAAGAGTTTAATTGCAATAAATTACCTGAGTAGTTACTTTGGAATTACTCTGTATTTTCTTACAAATTATAATGTATATGAAACAGTATGAAATAGGAAGGAACTAATTAGTGTGAATGAATGTAACTGGAAGACAGAATGACAAAAAATCAGTATATTTCTATTTTTTTTTCTGTGGAATGGATCCTCTGATCATAACAAATAGGATGTGTATTTATCTAAGGGATAAGCATATGTCCAAAAATTACACCATTGTCAGAAAGTGCTCAAAAAGCAGTCATCATATGTGGCAAATGTTTGGATAATTCCGGCAACAGAACATTTTCCCATGTTTTTTTCCAGCATCTTTCACCCACACTACACATGAAACACTTGTTAACTTATGTAAGCTGTTTTTTAGGGAATGTGTTCTCCTGCTTAGACGTAAATAGTTTTGAGTTTGCCTGGAGAATTCCATGAAACTGCAAATTAATCTGAAAAATCGTATCTAGGTTTATGGGACTTACTAGCTAAAAATGTGATGGTACATTAGTGAGTCTTACTCCTACTTATGGTAAAATCAATCATTACAGGGCGACCTTTACTGTTTACTTCCATTATCCCTTTTGTACATGGATTTTCTGAAAGACACGCTACTTCATGCTGTATACCTGCCCTAAAAACATTGGAGGAAGAGATCAATAGAATGGCCTTGAATGCTTTGTTTATCACAGCATTTTTCAGAACAGAAGTATGTTTCTGTGTGGCAGAAGTTGCTTTTGACATGCAGATCAAGCAAGATGGTCAATACAGAGTCTTCCCTTTCGGAGCATTCCAGTCATTCCACAGTGGGACGCCTCTTCTTTCAGCTTCTCTAGCCCCTGGTTTCCTTTTGTACCTCGGTGTCCTACCATTGCCCTTTGGCACAAAATCCTTAGCAGAGACATTTTCTGAATTTGATCTCTCAAGCAGAGTTTCTTCTTTCCTTTCCCTTCCAAAAGATTCTGTGGCCAAGTCTTTACTCTGACATTCTCTTCCTGGTAAGTAGTTCTCAGATGTTCGTGTGCTCAGATGTAATCTGCAAATTGGTGCAAGGTTTTTTATTTTAGGTGAGAACGAATGAGGAGAATAGTAAATCTGGATTGTTCTGCTCCAACAATATACCATGGCCTTTTCTCAGGGAAGAAGAATAGTGAGGGAAACTTTGGGCCTATTCATTAGTTAGACTGATATTTTTTTCTTACTTGACAGCTAGCACCGAGAGTACTTCAAAGGTATTAAAGAAGGAACAGAGGGCCAGTACATCCATTAAATCCATTTATTTAATAAACCATTAAAAACTTCAATGCATGAGTGAGATGTCTACAAGTGCATGGAGCCAGCTTTCTCTCCAACCTTTTACTTCCACAGTTAGGGATCAGGAGGAACTAGAAATCATAATCTTTTTGAGAATAGCAACACTTTGACTTGAATAAACAACACTGCTTATTTATAGCAATCTGCATATAAAGGAAAAAAAGCCTGGGTTTAATACAAACGAGTCAGACTTTCTTGAGCCAGCAATGAGCAGACTTTGGCAAGATGGACATCAGTATGTAACATGTATGTAACATTCTCAGCAATAGTATAAGCGGGTTTGGCACAGAGCTCTCACAAAGCCGTGGTAGATCAGAGCTAGATTAACTTGGCTTTACTCTCCTATTTCTTGAGATAGTCACCGCCAGCACTTATATCAGCATTCACATTCCCCTCAGTCTCTTGGTAATTAGAAATTCTTTCAGGCTAAATGGATATTGGAAGCATATGTAAAATCACTTGAAGATCTTGGCCAGTAGGACTTTGATGAATTGATGGGAACCACCCTGGTGCCAAATCCAAACTTTCTAGAGAACCTTCAGGTGCTGAATTTGTGGCCTGAAAATATTTACTTTAGATAAGGTATCACAATCTGTGTATTGAGTTTTGCTCGTATCTTGTCTAGTATGCTACCGTGGCAAATGATATTACAGGTCACTTCAGAGTGAGGAAGAATAGTTTTTGTTTCCTTTTGAAGCTCACCTTGAACACTTTCTACTGAGGATCAAGTGCATCCAAGACCTGGTCATATTTATTGTCCTGCAACCAGAAAGTCTGACTGTCACTTACCAGCTGTTACCAGCTGTTGGGCCACAGGTGTAGGTCAGAGGGGTCATTCACTCCACTGAGGTACAGCTGTGGCTTCACTACTGAACTGATGTTGACCAAAAACTGGCAAGTAATCATTTGTTGCTGCTGTCCTAGTTCTCATGTATTTCATTACCTTTTTTATATTTTCTTTCGAGACTAAGTGGCACTCTCATCTTGGCTGAGGTGTGCCAGTTATGTTTCATACTGCAACTATTTTTTGTATATTTTAATTTGACTGCTTTAAAATTCTTTGCTTGTGTTGGCAGTATTTGCCAGGTGTGTGCTGGCAGTTTTCTGAGAGGTCTTTTGTTGCAATATATCAGCTGACTTTGAACTTGTCACTCTTAGATAAGAGGTAAAGAGCATACCTGAAAATATGATGCACAATCTACACCTCACACATGACTCAGGAGTTCTGTTGGGCTTTTTAGAGGAGAACAAATCTGTGGCTTTAATTTTGCAAGGTTCTGTGCACTCTCCAGAGTGCTGGTAGCAGCTGTTAACTGCCAAATGCTATTTCCAGGGTTGTACCTCCATTAATCATTGTGCAGGTGCATGAACAAAAAGTGGTTTTCTGGCATGATAAGGTGTTCACTTCAAGAAGTTGAAATTAGACAAAACAGCCATATTGATGTTAAGTCTATTCAAGAAGAAGGGGCAAAAAAATCAGCACTTTTCAAAAGAACAAAATAATTTTTGACAGAATTATAACAAGTTTTAATATTTCCACAAACAGGTCTAGTTTTTTATAAGGGAGACCACAAAAAGAAAAGTTCTATAGCTTTTAATATAAAATATTAAAAGGTGTTTCTAGTACTCACTATGGTTGTAGTCCCAGATTTATATTTTGCAGGTGTTATTTTCCAAGCCAGGTCTAAAGACTGGATATTATTTATCTCAGAGTAACTATGAAAAACTGAATACCTGTTTTCTATACAGGAAAAAAACAGCCAAAAATGCATTTATATGGATCATGTCACATAGTTTATATAAGGCAATAGCAATCTTTCATAAAGGCCATTCAGTTTATTCTGAAGTAAACATCCCATTAATTGTCCACCCGGTTTTATGTCTACAAAAAGGTATGTGATTTAATACACAACTTTGGGGTTCTAGCCACGGCATGCATGTAGGTAGGACCAAAATAATCTTAATCAGAGTGCTTTCGACATGCTAGCAAGTCTTGCCTTTCCTGCATGGATCACGTGGGTTCACCATAGGCTAACAGTACAGAATTCCTAATGAAGTCTGTACTGGTATTTCATATTTTCTATGATAGAAGAAATGTCAATGCCCTGTAAATTGAGTCCAAAACACTGAATATTGTCCGGGATGGGATTCACAAAATTAGAGCTGGAAAAAGCTGAGATGTGATTTCAAAGAAAACCTTCTCCAAGCGCAGAGAACAAGCACAAAGAGATCTCTTGTAGTTGCTCCCTATTTTTGCATTAGGCAGTGGAGCTGGCCTGCCTGGTCATGTAATATCTTGTAAAGAGGCTTCCCTGGTCACAACTTTCTCTGGAGGAACGGTGCTTGCCTTTAGCATATGCCACCAGCAAATTTCCTGTCACTGTTGGGCACCCTGAGTCTGACACTTTAGAGTATTATCTGAAGGACAGGGCTCTAGTCATAAATGAATATTGTCTAATTTATAGCTAATGTTTTCATCCAATAATGTTTTCTTAAACTTCAGTTGGATTCCCTTCAATTTTCAAAACCTAATGTACTTGTGGCAAAAAAAAGAAGTTGTGCATCAAATAGTTTTAAGTGCCAGTTCCCTGCAGCAGTTCCCTGTCTTCTATTAACAGTTAGATGTGTGGCACCATCATTGTCCAGCCTGTGTGAAGCATATTCAGAGCTGAAAGCGACTTGGAGAGGAAAGTTTCAGAGGTGACAGTTGTTCATATCTCATTAAAGGCCCCACTGCTCTTCTGCTCCATGAGATTTTGACTCCTGCCTTAACTCTAGAAATCTGCCATGTCTCACAATACCACTGAAGCACCTCATGAGAGTCCTCAAAAAATACTCTGCTACATCATGGATGATATATTGATATGTAGAAGAGAAAAATATGGAAGACAGTTGTCAGATACTACAAACTCTTAGTGAGCTGAATGATTTCTTCTAAGGTGAGATATGAAAACCATTTATCATATTTATATGATTTTTCCCCCTTCATTATTTTTAAACATTAATTATTAAGCGAATTGCAATTTTGGTCTTAAGAAACTTTGCAAAAAAGAAATAATCTGGAGCCCACTAATTGTCCATGAGCATACAAGCTCCATTAAAACCTACTTGCAAGTGTCACATGTGATTGCTGTGAAATGGAATGTCTCATTCTTAATCCAGCCTACTACATTATTTGCATTGGTTCACAGAGTAACAGAATTACAGAATGAGTCAGACTAATGGAAAATAATTTCTCTAACTCTTTTTTCCTTGGAGCTGCTGACAGCATACAAAATGGTGTCTACTCTCTGCAGGGTTACATTGCAACTCTGCTGCCTTACAGAAGTAGCTTTAATTGATGTTTGATCTAGGGTCTCCTATCACTGAGCCTGAGCTCTATCAGAATGAATATGAAAGTAATGTATTTCTGTATAGCTGTATATGTCACTTACCCTGATGTTAGAAAACTGTGACTTAAAAATAGGATTGAGAAGGAGCTTTACAATCCATGTAGTCCAACCCTCTGCCCAAGGAGAGATCCAGTATGCTGTCTGTAATTGTCAATGAATGTCTCTCTAATCTGTTTTGGAGGTTCCACAGACAATGTAACGCAGCACTTCCACAGCCCTCACTGTGACAATTTTCCCCAATTCCTAAGTGGCCTTTCCCTCTGAAATGCATGATACACCCTTGAAAGAGGTAAAGACTTTCTTCCTGTTTCATGTTCTTCATCACGTCTTCCCTTCACTTTTTGCAACAAATTCTGTCTTATAATAAATGTTTGGAACAAATTTTCAAAAGCTGTAATGCTACTTCTCAAACAAAACAGAACTAATATAGCTTTGATGCACTTAACTTATTGCACCATTTCTTCTCACAGGTGAAGTGCTTAGCAGAGATAATACTTAACTATAATAATGTATATTTTTTTTACATAATTGACAAAATTGGCATCCTGGGACAATGTTTGGGCAATAAATTCAGAAGCACATAATGAAGAGACTAAACTGGAACAACTATTATGTAACCTTTAGCATTCTAGTCTGCATTTATAATGAAGTAATTGAAAATTTCTCTCTGGGAATGTCACAAAGGAAACAAAGAAATATTAAGAACAACTTTTTTCAAGTGAAACTGAGCAGAGAACACAAAACTGAGGAAGCTATTGCCCTCCTCATGCATGAGTTAAAGGGAAGATATTGGCTGAAATTGAGAAGCAGGGAGACTTAATCTACAATGTTGGCAGTGCTTTACATAAGCTGAAGGAGGCAAGATTTTCATAAGAAAAAAAAAAGAAAAGCTTTTACTTATTCATAATTAAAGCATATTTCCTGTTGATTTCAAAATTCCTGATGAAGATAATGAGCCATATGTTCAGGTAAAATATTAATATTGACCACTAAAATGGACTCTGCAAGAGCCTAGAGAACACACGACATGGAATGAACATTCTAACCATTCATGACCCAAATGAAGGGACAATGAAAAAACCCCTTGCATGTCATTTTTGTTTATATTTTTATTAGAAATAATTACCTCTGCAAGCTTTGAGGGTAGCTTTTCAATATTAATGTGTTCTTAAAATCAAAATCTAGAAGTTTTTACATCTGAAATACTAATTGGACAATTTCAACTGTCCAGTTTTAATATTAACAGAAATATATAATAAATTAGACTCATCAGGGAGGTGACCAACCCCAAATTTAGTCAAGCATTAATTTTATTTATTTTAAACTAGACATTTCCTTGACATTCTGTTACTGTGGTGCGCTGACTAGTCAAATAACTTGCACAGCTTGAATTTACTAAGAAAAGCCTCCAACCTCATCTATTTAACCCATTTACTCTTAGCTGAATTTTGTGCAGATATTACTACTATGAAAGAATAAGTGGCATTTGATAAAAACTAACATGAAACACGGAATCCACTGGGTAAAAAGTGCTCTGCTGAGTGTTTGCTGCTGAAGAGAGAACTGTTGATGGACAAGAGACAGTCCCTGGAAAGTTGTTTGGTCAACAGCAGCTGTTAGGCAGTACTATAAACCAACCTTTACATAAAATGTGCATTTTATGATTCATAGTACAGAAGATCAAAAATTAAACATAAGCAAGAACATAATTAAAGGATTAATAGCCAAAGCTTCTACATAAAGGGAGAGATTTCCAGGCGGAAAAAAAGTGAGCTATAAGCATTTTTTAATGACTAGGCTTTAAAAAAACCCTGAAAATAGAAAAACAACAGTGCTCTTGTGCTGGAAAGGTCACATTAAACAATTGCACACTCACTTTATGTGCCTTAAGAACTAGGAACTGGTTTTACATCTTTAACTTGCCAAGAAGTGATTCTCAGCCTTGTGGGAAGAACCATGAATCAGTTCCTTGCTTTCAATGGGAAGTCAAAGAAAAAGGTTCACTTATTTAAAGCAGTTCAAAAATACAATGCATTTGAGCAACACATTTTATGAGTTGAACTGCCATACTTTCGCTTGTAGTGTCATGTAAGTTCAAGTGGCTATTTTTACAGTCTACTATAAGGAATTTAAGATCTTCCTTAAGGAAATTCAGTTCTCTCTCTCTCCTCTCTCCCTCATTACTTGTCTCAATGAAAATCCTTTATTTCTCTCTCGCCACAGATATACAAGTGAAATCCCCAGTCTCTTTGAATTAGTTCTTTTTTTAATAAGCCATTCAAAACTTGGATGTTGGCAGGGAAAAAACAGTTAACTACACCTTCTGTGAGTAGTCTGAGCAGGTTAGCTGGAGTATAAAGTAGACTACCTTTGGGATTCAGAATGGCTGAGCCATCAGGGGGCTTCCAAATACTCTTTGGTAACAGATAGTAAGCTCCTCAGCTCAAACTGTGTTGTCATATGTTTTATTCATGGGGCATCATAAGGGCCGCCAAACAGATTATCATGTTGACATCAGGCCTCCTCAGAGAGATAAATTCTTTAATAGTTGAATGGGCAGGGTCAGTCAGTACAGAGATGCCTGCCAGGCAACCAAATAAGAAAAAAGGGGACAGAAAGAAGGAGAGAAAAGGAAGAAAAGAAAAGAAAAGAAAAGAAAAGAAAAGAAAAGAAAAGAAAAGAAAAGAAAAGAAAAGAAAAGAAAAGAAAAGAAAAGAAAAGAAAAGAAAAGAAAAGAGAAAAGAAAAGAAAAGAAAAGAAAAGAAAAGAAAAGAAAAGAAAAGAAAAGAAAAGAAAAGAAAAAGAAAAGAAAAGAAAAGAAAAGAAGAAAAGAGAAAATAGATCAAACATTGAACTATTTAATTATGTCCTTCAGCAGTCAGTAATCAATATATTTTATCTCTTGCTGAAGAGGTTATATTAAGGTTTCATCATTTTGCGGCATCATCCTTTTTCTGTGAAGTGAGTAATTGCAGAGGTGCATGGAAAAAAGCAGAGTCTACGAAAGTATAACTTCATTGGAGCTGACAAACTTTACAAATACTTAGTTATGATGTTGTATTGTTTTAGTGATTTGGGTTCTGTGTGTAATCAGAGTGCCACATGGAGTTTTCCTATTGTTTCTTGCTGGAAGTAAATATGTTTTAGCAGACACGAGGGCATGGAGCATTGTTTTTTGTTCTTCAGATTCTAATTTTAAAGCTGGATATAAGATAAAACAGGTCCAGCAGACACTAGTTATCTACAGCTGCATACATATACAGTCACGTCATTGTTTGTATGTAAACTTGGCAAATGGAATAATTCTCATCAGTATTAACATATGAGACATTTAAAGGTTGTAAAGACTGACTTGATATTTGCTGAGAATCTTCACTTTCCATTTTTATAGGAAATGTTGTTAGCACCACTTAGATCTGAAGTTGTTACTCAACTGTTTGTCTTTTTCAAACCCTCCCCGTTCTTAAGAAAATTTGTTTCTAAAAGAGAATAGCTCCAAATTCCAACCCAGTCTTGCTCATTGGAGTTAAAATATGTCCAACTTTTTCTCATTCTGTCTAGGGAAATCCACTTTTCTCTGTCCACTCTCCCCCATCCCAGTTTCTTTAACCCCTCTCCCCACAAGCTTAAGGGCAGCTCTTGAAACCAACCTGCTGCCTTGAACTCATCATCTCTGGTATTTTCTATTTGTTTCCCTTTCTTATTCCATCAAATTCAAGTTTCTACAAAATTTCAAGTGTACTGGCTTTTATTTTATTCTTCTCTCATGTTATTTCATTTACTTTTCCAATAGCTGCACGCCCCTTTCCTTTTGTGGGCTTCTCATATTTTAATTTGGTTTTAATTTTTGTCCTTCTAAGTCTGATATTGTCAATTTCCTTCAACCAGACAACTGCTCTGTATTTATCTTCAGATGCTGCAAACATTTTAAGAGAATCAAGGGATCATGTAGGGGTGTAGAAGAAACTTAGAGTTAAAATGGGATGAATAGATGTTCTGGAAGTTATGTAACTATTCAAAGCATTAGGTTATTTTCTATGCTGTGACGCACAGTTTATGTATAATCTTTACTCCAGTGCTTAGCCTTTCGGTACTTTTGTCTCCTCTCCTAAAATGTGAATTCTTCCATCATACACCGTTTTAAGAAAAATGGATTACAAAATGAAATGGACAGCTAGAACAGTAATTTAAGCACCTCAAGATTTGCACCAAAGCTTGGGTTGTTCTGTTTAAAAATTAAGTAGAGCTGGTCTGTACACTGCTCTTGATTGATTCCTTTGGAACAGGAATTACTTCTAAATTTTAGTCAAGCAATATCAGAAACAAGAAAAAAATTGAAGTTCATAAAAATAAAGGCAAATCGAGATTGCCCTTCAGGAAAGAGATGCCTGAGTTGTGCCTTTGGTCATGGGCAAGGAGGGAGGGAGACGGAGGCTTCAAGATCTGTGAATAGCAGGAATATGAAGCAATGGCATGCCAATTGCTACAGCAAATGTTTGTAAATTGAAATACTGTTTTACTTTGGAGAGATCTGCCTATTAATTCACAAGCAGCAGACGTACTTCACTGGGCATGCAGCTTCTATTTCCCCATTATGCACAGATTCATGGCTCAGTACCTAACATGCTGGCAGATGAAAACATTTTGAAAAAATATTTTTTATACAGTCTGTTGTGTTAAATTCAGTTACATGGCATCCGATTAGGCTGCTGGAAGCTAGAGTGATGAATTGCAAGAAAACATGATGAGATATAACAAGCTGCAACAAAGTTGGCCAGAGTGTAAGAAATGTGAATGAGGCAGTGAGTTAAAAAGATACAAAGGTATGAATCCAAATAATCAACTACATCTAAGTGGCACACCACATAGCGTGAGGGACAATACAGGAAATATTTATTTCTTTGGTCCTGAAATGTTCCATTTTGGTCTTATAACTTTGAATAAGGAATAACTCATGAAGGCGACAAGGAATTGAAACAGCAGCTGGCAATTGGTGAGACACAGAGAAGCTCTGAGTCCTTCACTACGTGTCAGGAGGAAGGATGCTTTATGGGGACCATGAGGCTACCACTGGGACACTAAGCTGAACAGGGCTTGCTGCCCTGAATCTTTCTCATGTTACACTGAAAAGACTGGTGAAATTGTGCTGCTGTGCATGTCACAGAATATATATCTATCCAGAAAAGTCAGCAAAATTTGGACTGCATTTTCCCTCTCAATTCGTGTTTCAGGCATTACACTATATTTGGAGTATGAGCAGTAACTTGGACTTTTTAAGAGTGCAGTATGTTCAGCCTGACAGAGTATATGGAGCAAACACCTGCCTATTTGAAGAGAAAGTGGATTTAGAAATGATGGAATAGGCTCTTGTGGTGTGCTTTGTTTAGTTTATTTATTTCTATTTACCAATGAGGCAAAAGGCTTATAAACTCCAGGTTTTTCCGGTCTCCAAAGACAGGCATAGTATATTTTATAGGCAAAATAAGGCATAACTGCTATATTTTTCTGTAATTTGAAGAACCTTTGTCTTCTGCACTTTGTATATCATTTCAGACACTGAAAAATTTCATATAGCTTTTGGACCTGTTTCTCAAGGCAGTAAGTAAATTCCCTTTACTACTCTGGGAAGCATTGTAAAAGGAAGAGGAAGAATAGAGGAACCTTATTATATTGTATCATCATAACTATTTGAAGAAATACAGATGGAGTATTACAAAAACATAAAGCAAAATGTGGGAGTGGGAAAAGAACTGTCTGTGCATATACATAATGTACATTAAGGGAGAAACCAACGTGAAGGGAGAGAACTGCAGCAGTAACACAACACCAGCCTTTGCGATAACACTGTATTTCAGTGAGGCACTAACTATTTTAGAAAGGCACTGACCAAACTTGCAAGTACTAAGGGTAAGTTCAACAACTTTAAAAACTACTTCAGCTTTGCCTTTTAGTTTTAAGATGTTGGATACCTGGATCAGCTAACCAGAAAAGCACTGGTAAGAATGATGAAAAGAAATCTATATTATTAGAAAAAAACCCCACCCCTGGATATCTCTGATACTATTCTGACACAAGTTACATTTGGGGGCAGCTGCGATGCAGCATCACTGGATATCAAAACCCTGCAGAGATGGTACCTAACAGAGGAAAGAAAATATCTGTTTTCTTTGGATGCCTTTTTCCTCTTTCTTCCTTAACCTGGTTAATCCATATCTCATTTGCTATTGTAATAAAAAGATAAACACAGCATAACTGAGGTAGCCAAGAATTTTATTCTGTCAAGAATAAAAGACCAAGTCACCAATTACTGGTGCAGCTGTGTATGGAATCCCTTTAAAAGACACCTTGGGGACTGATTTCAGGCGTGTTGAGTGTCATCACAGTGGCTTCCAGGGCACGTCTGTGTATTCTACATCTCCGAGAAAAGGAAAATCCTAGCAAGAGGATTCCAGCATGGTTGTATTTTCTAGAAGCACCATCTAATATGTAAAATTAATATTATTTATTCAGATTAAAAGTCACTGTAATCCAGTGCTCAGTAGAAGATGTTTAGAAAAGGGTATAACAATAAAACAGGCACGAAGCGCTGCCCCCCTACTGTAATATTCCATCTCTCAGTCATCTGCAGTCACATATTCTGAGTCAGTTCTTGGTGGATTTCATGAATTTGTCTAATTGCTTTTTGAATCCATAGAAATTCTATTATCTACAGCCCCCCAGAATTTTTAGCTGCTATTATCTATTATTATGTATTGTTTGATTTTAACCTGCTATCTGACAATATGATCTGAAGCCTATTTTTCTTGTATTATGAGAGAGAGTGAATAATTGTTCCCTAATCACCTTCGGCATGCTATTCTGATTTTATGGAGTTTTATTATAATCTCTCATCAATCATCTATCCCAGACTGAAAAGCATCTAGTTATTCTTTGTACTGAAAACAGTTCCACACATCTGATCAACCTTTCTCTGTAACTTCTTGGATACTAACTACAGTTAAAAAAAGGGGGAGGGGGAAGGAAGGTTTCTAAAATATCTGGTTTGTGAGAGCCATTTTGCAAGTGAATGTTAGGAATGTTTTTCCCATGTGCTCTTGAGTTGAGACACAGGAATGGGACCCTCAATATTTAAGATCTGTATGGATCTTTCATGATTTGTGGGATTGGTGGTTTCCCATTTACTGCTTAGAAAGAATGGAAGAAAGCAAAACAAATGGAAAGAAATCTCAGTGAAACATGAGGAGCTTTTGTGGGTTTCCTATTACTTTAATACTATATTTAATATCAAAGAAATTAAGTAGCTGTCGGTCCAAGATGGGAAAATCAATTCCTATTTGACGTTTAATTTGTACTTTTGAGATGCAATGTAACAATAGTAAAGTATGAGTGTTCTGACTTTCCGATTGGTTCATTTCAAAGCTTTGATTGAACTTTCCATTTTAAATAGTTTCAATTTTTTTATTTGACGTTTTTACCAAGATTGCTAAATCTCTGACTGTTTTAAATGAGAAAAGAGAACACAATGTCATTTCCTATCCATAGATCCCAGGTTTTTCAACAACATTTCCTTAGGATCTGCATCAACATTTCACTAGAAATTCAAAATGTAAAGGATTTGAAGAGACAGCAAAGTCAAAATACAAGTATTAGACCAGCTGTATTCAGTGTCTCATCCTGTATCAAATTCAGACTGTTTGTGAGACAAGGAATTTTTTTCACTCCTCTATGAGAAAGGCTGAAGAGGCTTATTCCGTGGAACAAAGAAACACACGAAGGCCATGCAATGTAATTGAAAGCACAATTAAGCCCTTTCCAGTGAAAGCACAACAGATAGCGAAGCTTCACATCTTTGTTTAACTGTGCACTCTTCATTTTTTTTCCTATGCCTATTACAATTTCTTTCTGTATTTGCCTTCAGAAACACCACTACATGCTGTAAATATCCCCACAGCCACATGTCAGTGGCTGCAACTCAGCACTGAAGTCATGTTCTCTGGTCTGGAGCTGAAACAAGATCTAAACTTATTCCCACTGATAGCAGTAAAAACACTTACAATGAAAAATATACCAGCAAAATTAGTGTTCCTTTAAGTATCAGTTGCATTATTTCATAACTGAACTTATTTAGTCATGAATAAAGCTGGATACTGCAAATATTTATAACTAAATGGTGTGCTGGCAGCAATCTGTCAAACTGGAATGAGCAGGACCATTGCCATGTGTAAGTGTTGCATGAGAAATGAGTGTTGGACGAAGCAAGGCTTCATTCCTGTCACAGGGATCTAGACAAGAGGGAACCGATCTGGAAGGAAGGCTGCACTTTCTCTCCTTGCCCCTCTGCTCTGGGATGCCCCGTCACCCATCTGGCTGCTGGTGGCTCCTGCCACGCCAGTGCTGGTACCGTGCGAGGACAGGACACGGCTGCCTCTGTCCTGCTGAGGGGCTGTGGGGAGCAATGGAAAGCAAATGTTGCTTTGAGAGGGGAGCTACGTATTCATTTTGATAGGTAATTATAGATGACTGCTGTGACTAACATTTTAAATATGTGACAGGGCTAGGATTGTGAATAAATGCTTTAATGTAAATTGGTTTGGTAAAGTCTCTCAGACAAATATGCTTTTGTTCTGTCAGTACAGCACTGAGCACAACACAGCCCTACTCCTTCTTTAACTTCTCCAGTGTAATGCAAGTAATAAATAACAATATATGCTCATGGGAGGATTTAGTAGTTAGGACATCTTGTTTATTACCTTACAGTATACATAATTCAAGCTTTATTTTTGTTACTTTCTTTCTTTCTTTTTTTTTTTTTTAGTAGACTACTTTTCCATCTTCTTCAATCAAAAGTCAATAAACCACACTTTTGTCCTATGTCTAAGTTGTCAGGGTCTCTAAGAGAAAATATGTTTTAAAGGAGTAGGAGTTAATGGTCACTCCTGCACCATAAATTGCATTGGCAGACACACTAGTAAGCTTGTAGAAGTAAAGATGGCTTTCTCCTTGAAAGCTCTAATGAGACTGGGGAATAATATACAATCTGTGATTCAGGTACACTGCACTGCAAATTCAGGAGCTTTTAAACAAGTTGTAACGCTTAATAATACTGGAAATACATTCCATCCTTGGAAATACATTCCATCTGTTTCTTTTCTGAACTCAGTGAGATAAATACTTGTTATATTTGTGGAATTTAACTGCCTTTGATTTCTATTGCTTTCAAAACACTTAATGATTATTTTATACATGTGAAAGCAAATGCCCTCAAGGATTGTCTTGAACTCAACCACAACGGATTAAAAAAGAAAGACACCAAAATCTCCTGGAAACTTCTTGTCCAAATAACAAACTTTCAGTTACTACAAATCTTTGTAATTCACATCATTATCATTAAGCATCATAAGTCTCCCAAGAGACTTACAGCCAACAGTGGTATATTAGTTTAATTTTATCTGATGTGCTTTCAGACTATGTAGGCAATTGCTGATAGAAGAAGAAAACTTGCAAGGAAGAAAGGAATGAATTTTAATACTTAATTGAGGTACTCCGGGAATGACTTTTTAAAGGAATAAGACAACTTAAGACTGGACTTTTTCTAAACAATTAAATGAGTCTCACTTCTAAAGATTAAAATTTGACAGATTTGTAATTTAATTCTTGCTACCATATTCTTTAAAGCCTGAATAAAACTAATGGATGGGGAGAAATCATAGCCTTGGAGATAACTAAATATGTAAAATAACCCCAGACAGAACAAGGTTGATGTAGTCCATAACCTGCCTTCATCTGTAAACCTGCTCACAGCCAGTGTGACCAAATTATTTCTTTTACTCTTCCTAATCTTTAGAGACAATCAGACACCACTGGACATTACAGCAGTTGTAGTAATTAAGGACTGGAAGTAGTTAATGACTACATAGCTTCTTAATGTCAGTCTTACTCTATTTTCAAGACATATGTGTATATTCAACTAATCAGAATCTGTTTATTATGTATCCCAGACTACTGGGTCTTACTTCATAAAAGTATTGCAAAGTACTTTCTAGTAATTAAAGTGTGAGAATTTCAAACAAAATAAAATTAATTCTTAAAGGAAACAACAAAAATTGAAATCTTAGGAGTTGAAACATATAAAATAATTATATAACATAATTATATAACGTAAATATAGACTACCTTTTTCTAAAAAAAGAAAGAAATTATAATCTGAAAATATTAAAACATAAACTTCTGCTATTTTCATTGGAAAATGAAGTTTAACTCAAGAACAGCAACTCTTATTTGGAAATACGAAATCAAAACACTGTGAATTTGTAGTTGGTATTCTAAAATAAATTACACTGAAATTATATTGCCAGTCTCAAGTTTGAACAAAAATGTTTTCTCCCAATCAGTGTTTCCTTTAATCTTGACAAGTTCAGAGCTTCAAAAATTTGGCAAATCTCTTATCCATACAAACCCTCAGTGAGCTCTAGTTTTGTAGTTTGAGCCTTAAAATTGCTCTACCTTATTAAAATGGTAGTTTATAAACGGTTAACTATTTCCATAAAAGATGTAGATACAACTTTATACTGTGTAGCAGCATTCTTTAGTCCAAGATAACAGAACACTAAAGAGTATTACAGCCACAGTTTTATACTTTGTAGTTTGACTGAGGTACAGAATTATTACAGACTGGAAATCTTTCTGCCACTTTGGGCTTTTACCTTGCAGTAAGAGATGCTGTCTATTTGGCCTAGTCAGTGATACCCAGGAGCTATTGCCAACAAATGTCATCACTGGGAGCTGTTTTACCAACTTCTTGGAAAAGTGTAGTAGTCCATCTTGCTTCATAATTCCTACTTTCAAATACTGCTGTTTATTATCCTCTCATTTTGAAATACGATTATATAAATTACCTGTTATCTGCTACTTGCCACTATTAGAGGACAATATTTCAGAGTCATAACTCAAGAAGTACCAGATTATACTGATTTTCAACTGCTGAGAGCCACATTCCCCGGGTAACAAATCCTGACCCTTCAGTGCCTTTTTAAGTCACTAATGAACTTAAAAGAGCTGGAAACAAATTTTGGAAATTGGAAACAATTTTTTTTATTATTCTCTGATCATATTCTGAAGAATCAAGTTTATTAGCTGTCTTGAAACTAGAGCTGAACTTTTAGTCCAGTTATCTCAACAGTGTCAGCTTTTGCAGGACATTTGCATATGAAAAAGAAGTGGCTGGTAATTGGGAGGAAAATCATTACTGATTGTCAGAAAGACTCAGAAAAGAAGGAAAACCAACACTGTACCCTTGATCAAGGATGTCCGTTCTTTAAAGTCCAACATACAATAATCATAATTAAAAACTCCTTGAATTCGTATATATTTATTTCAGGACACTGAGTGCAAACATGCCTTTTATCAGCTTTACCAAAGTAGGACATGCATTACCCTTCACTCAATTCAAGCTGTCCTCCTGCCACCTCTTGGGTTCACAGGTCCACGACAAAACCTACAGCAGATGGAACAGGGAGCAGAGTGGGAGCACCTGCATTCCCCCTGCTACCCTCTCCCACTTCAGCTCTCATTGACTTCGTGAAGTTAATTCCAGTTGCTGAGTTACTGAGTAGGCCTTTGTGAGCCATCACATCACCAGTGATCTGGTGCAGCATTTCATTTTATGATGGAGGTCGGCACAGATAGAGTTTTGTGTAGTCACTGTGAGAGGCTCTTACACAACAGTTATGAGTCCTTTCTCGGGGCACTAGTGGAGGATAATGTGCAGTGATTTGAATTTTATACAAGTTTTCTAAAAAGTCTCCAGTTGACATAATAAATTAATTCTCTTCACTCTAGCAGGATAATCTATCAGCAGAGCTCATTAGCATCTTCCAAAACAAAGCCTCTTCTAAAATCCTGTTGACATCCCTGAAATTTATTGCAAGTCGTATCATCCTATTTTAGAAAACGGTACTGGAAAGGACCTCTGGAGGTTAATCTGATCCACACAACTCGACAGCCCGCAGACCAGTGGTGAGCTGCAGGACTGCTGCCTGTGCCAGCTAGCAGGGGCTGCCTCCCAGTTGCTCGCAAATGCCTCCCGGCAGGCAGAGCCAAAGCCTGGCTCCTGACTGCTGTCAATACCTGCAGGCAGGCAAAATCGGGAGCTGGCTTCCCACTGCTGGCAGACACAGCTGGGAATCTATATCTGTAATTATTCCAGTGAAATTAAGATACAGTTTTTAAATAATAAAGTATATTTTACTCAAAATTTTAAGTATTTACTGCTTTTCTTCCCCAGATGGGGAATAAGAGCTGGAGACAAGATAGTCCACGGACATTTTTGAGGAGGGTTGGATGGTCTATGGATGACTACAAAATATTGTGAAAAGCAGAACTAGACCTTCTCATTGCCAAAGGCAGGATAAATACAGCATGCATCAATCTTGCTTCTAAATTCAAAAGTGAATTATTCTTTATATCAAAAAAACCCCATAGCCCTAATTTTATTTCCAGTAAAACAGCTAACCATTCTTTATGCAAATTTTCATGGCATTTAAAAAAAGAAAGCCTTTTTAAAGGTATTGTTAAAAAAGATCCTTCAATAAGCAGAACGGGACAAATTTTGCAATAAAAATTACTCCAAACTCTATGGGAAAACCTAGCTATGATAGAAAATAATAACTTATTTTTTGCTAAGGAAGAAATTATAGGTTCTAAACTTTGTTCAGTCTTTCACTGAGGTCTGAGATGACTTCCAGTTTCCAGAATCAAAAGGTTCCTATGCAAAACCTGATGAAACACCATATTGTTCCAACTTTTGAAACTACATTTCTGCTTGATTTGGTTTATTTTATGAGATGCAAACATCACTTGGCCTTTTACATCCACTGTGGAAAGCAGCAGACATCACCACTCCCATGCAGTGCTACAAATCATCACACACCATGCTCTGGCTCTATTTTGTTCTGCTGCCCTTCCTTTTTCAGCACAGAAAGAACGGTTTCCTTACTCTATGTTGTATAATGGAGGTAATTATTGTCTTCTCTTACCTTGTATTTAAGCTTTGGTTGAGAAAGATTTTGGGAGAAAATTCTGAAATAAAATGTTCTTCAGGGTGGGCCTGCTGCCTTTCCTGGAAATAAAATGCAGGTGACCCTGCATTCTTATTGTGTGCTTAGGTGGGGTCATTCTCTCCCATTCCTTTGGATATATTTTGTGTGTCACAGTGTGCTTTCCTAAGGTCTACCAGGCCTGTGACACTGGCCACAGTATCAGAATAGCAGCTTTAATGTGGTCTTAGGATTATTATTAATACCACTGCTACTATCATTACTCTTACTAATAATAGTAGTCATATTATTAAAAATTAAGTATGCCAGGGAAAATTTACTTCTGATGCTTTGTTTCTATTCAGGTGCTTGGCTTTGGTTGGAGAGCACTGTTTATATTTTGAAAGCCATGCTATGGGCTGATAAAAGAAAAGAATAAATGTCTGCACTCAAGTGTCACTTTAAAAAAAAAAAAAAAGATAAATTGAAATGTATGATTCCACATCTGGAATTCTGCTTTTAACCTTGAAAAGTCAGTTAACATTAAAACAATAACTGAAATATTGCTCATGATAACAAATGCTGTTCCTGCCTATTGCTACTGTATATCGGTGAAATTAATATCTAGTCATTCTGAAGCAAAATGGGACAATTGTGGGCTTTTAGCTCAAAAATTACCTTTGCAGATTTAGTAAAGAAGAAATTGTTTCATAAACTATAACTTCCTCAAACAATCACATAATGCTTTGTTTGTGACATATTAATGTCTGGATGTGATCAAGGTAATTGCTGGGTGACCAGAGACGCAGGACTAGGAGGGGATTAAGGATACAAAAAGAAGCATTTTTGCCTTTGTGTTTGAACCCCAGACTTGTGTAAAAAATCCTGGTGACAAACAAAACACATTGCTGACACAAAAACAAAATTACATTCCTGCCTGAAATTAACAGTGAAACAGATTAAGATTCGAATAATAAAAAAAAAAAAATGAAGAGCAGAGGGGGAGGTGTTGAGGACATGTGATTTTTCTTGGGGAAAATGACTTTGGGAATCCTGTTACAACAGTTCTTGTTTAGCAAAAGACTTGTCCAAGCATGAACCAACCTGAGGTGGTTTGGAAGAGCAGCGATAAAGAATGGTTAAGGATTTCAACAGAACTACTCAATATACTACTAAGGTGAACACTTTCAGTTGTTAAAAATTTATTGGTGACACTTTTATTTTTCCATTTTGCCATTTCAATCCTAAAATACCAATATAAATCTGTGAATAATTAAACGCACCTCTCCACAGATATTTCCCATAATCTAGAGAAATAAATCTAGACATATGATACAGCACACATTGCAGCTGAGTTCCCCAACTTACATAACATTTTAAAAGAAAAGCAGAATAAAAGGGACATGACAGCTCTTTGAGGTCATGGCCCAGTATGTTGATCCTACTATATTTAAAGGGTAAGGTTGGGTCACTAACTAAATAAGAGCAGCACCGAAGATTTTTTTTGTTGTTGTTCATTTTGGTCTTGATGACCCCGTCGGAGGTCCCACTTATTAAAGTGTGTTTGTGTATGGAGGCAGGTCCAGAGGGAATCTCTTACATTATGCTCTCAGGAAACAACTCTGCTTAAGGAAATATCATGATGCCATTGAAGCTTCATTCTAACCTGGTGCACAATTAATACAGTCACTAATTAAATACATTGCTCTGTCCTGAAAAGAAGCAAGAAGCTGGCATTGTTCCATGGATTGGAAACAATATTATCATTTTGCTCTGTGTTTTGGAGCGCAACAAAAAAATCCAAACGTGCAGGTTCAAAAGACCTAAAATATTCTTATTATTGTGTTATATTCTGGCCAACAGAGAACAGATTTTATTTCAATATATGTGATATGTCAGAGGATATATAAAGGTATAATGCTAGCTTTTGACATTCATATTCGCATTCATATGAATTAGAGGTACCCAGTGAAATACTGTGACCATCAGTGTAACATTTCCCCCTTTTTTTTCTGCTGGAACCTGCTTGCATCTTCCTCTTTCTTACTTAAAAATAAATTAAAGAGGGGAGAATGGAACTTAATTGCACATTATTTACTTACAAAACTTTATTTAAATGACAGAGACTTAGAAAGTTTACAAGATCTGGGGAATAGATCTGAAAAACAACACAAAACAATCCTCAGTAATTAAAACTCAAAATTCAAATACTTGAGGGAAATAATCTCAAACACAAATATACTATGGAAGGAAGATAGTGTTTGGAAAGCATTAAAAAAAAGAAAGACTGAGGACTAGTAGTGAACAGCAAATTAAATAAGGACTTGCAATGTGATACAGCACTAGGAAAACAAACAAATGTGATTTTGGCCTATACAAAGGGATCACATTCAAAGCGAAGTAGAGGAACTTCATCAGAGGAGAAAAGCATTTGTGGTGCAAAAAATAATGGATTAATGTAGGAGTATACAAGGTGATTTACTCTGTAAAAATTCAAAGCTATGTGAATAGGAGCAGCTTCATAAAATTTAATAACAATTTACCTCCTTTTTCTAGACCTAAATTTGATTCACTTTGTTCATTAATTCTGTGTCTTCTTCATTCCCATAAATTTACTGGACTCCTTGGAATTTATCCTGAATGTTTAGGAAGACTATATTGGAGACCAGCAGGTCAGTGAATTGCTTTCCAGTTCCATTCTTAGTTCCATTCCCAGTTTATGAGCACACAGATCCTGCCTGCACTCCTGGCTGCTCTAAGGTAGACATGAGCAATCAGAATTCTAGCTAAAACAATTTGCTTGGTCTTTAGCTCCTTTGTTCTAAAAAAGTTCCAGTCATATGACATTATTTATATGGAATTTCTGAAAGCTTCTTATACTATTTTCACATGACAAGCCCCTGCTTAGGCTTGTAGCTGCAAGGATTCAGGAAAGAAGCACTGGAATGGTTTCAGCATTCCTTCAGTGCAGAAAACAGAGCTGGTGACACAACAGCTACAGAAAGTCTGGGACGTGGGTTGTGAACTTCCCTGGCTTTGCTCTGTCCCCAGCACACCTAACTCACCTCCTATACTAACCTGTGCCTCCTCTGATAAGCTACAGCTGCACATGAACAGTACCAAGTATCAGTGCTGGTGTGCTTGGAAATTCTGCGTGTGTCTCACTGAATTTGTGCTTTGCACTCACTTTATATCAATGAAAATACTTCACCAATATGTTGGGCAGTAGAGGAACAGGCCGGGTGTCTGCAGTTTGGGAGTACTAAATCTGCACACTGCTGCAGGACCCTCGTGCCCAGCTAGGCTTTCCTAGTGCTGGCCAAGAGGCCAGTGGTCTCACCAGTTTGGAGGGAAATGAGCAAGTTAATTGCTAACAGCACAGGCAAAACAAGAATAAAAGAGTCTGCAATCTACTCTAATTAAAAGTAAACCCCAACAACCTATCTGCTCTGTTAGACGGGGTAAGCATGTGCAAGGCCAATGCTCAGTGCTCTTAAGTAAACAAACAAACAAATTCACAAACACAGAACAGATGTTTGATTCATAGGAACTTTCAACTGGTGGGGTCACTGCTTGGATGTCTGCCACTTTCCATGTGGCAGTATATAAATAACACACAGAGCTATATATTTTTTCTATATAAAAATCTATATAGCCTAGACAGAGGAATGGGCTACAAATTTGTAGCCCAGGGAAATTTGATGGTGGCATAGAGCATGGCAGCACACCGAAGAAAGAACTTATTTCAGGTTTAAATAAAAGTTTTTAATTTGCAATACAAGTTGGCTGCTGTCTGTCCTGTATGTGTCTTTCAAGGTAATAAACAAACATAGTGTATACACAGGTGACTGCAGTGGAATTACACTGGGATTATTTGGAGAGAAATTGTAAAAGAGGGGGATCTTTTCATCAAATATCAGTTAAATGTGGAGAAGCATTTAAAGAGAAGAAGAAAATCCACGAGGAGAATTCACTACACAGGTGAAAGAGTTGAATGACTGTTTTTCAGTGTTCTGAGCCAAGGCAGAAATGTCTGCTTTTACTTCTAAATCCCTTTGGTTTAGCACTTTTTAGCACTTGGGAAGGCACAAAGCTGTTTTAGCACTTGGGAAGGCACAAAGAAGGAACAGAAAGATAGAAAGGATGATGACAAGCTATAAATCTCAAAGTTTAAATTAAGTGGTAGGGCTAGAAATACAGTACAGTGCGTCACTTGTTATGGTGTGACAAATGGTGCTCCATTTGCTAAAGTCATTTACAACTGGCCATTAATAAAGGGGCTGGGACAGGGGATGCCACTTGCAAAAGTTCTAAAAGGAAAGTGATTAAAAGTAGTGGAAGTCTGAGTGTACACTTTGCAGTATTGGCCAAGAAAGGATTTAATTCTTACCCTTAAACATAAACATTTTACTGATAATGTGAACTGCTCCCTCTAGGATTTTAAAATCTAACCATAACAGACAATACTCCAGATGTGTTGTAAGGAGAAATTACAGGGAAAACCTTAACACAAAGTAGTTATGAAGAAGCTTTACACTTTTATTATAAGACAGAGGTTTGTGGAACACCCTCCTAAGAGTTTATCAAGACAATTGTAACAAACCTGTTCATAAAACAAATCCTAGATAAGATCTCAGTGGAAATCTAACTACTGTTCCCAGTGCAAGAGCTTAGATGTGCACACCCTTTACCTGATTTCCTCTTGATTCTCTTTCCCTCCATCACCTGGAAATAAGAATTAAAGGAGACTCTCATCCTGATGCTTAAATAGGTAACCAATTTATTTCTTCTTTCTCCTTCTATATCATATATCCAGATTTTTGGTGTTCACTGGTAGTGCCTCTTTTTGCAAATGGTTTTGATAGGTTCTTAATTTAAAAAAATGTTCTTTGATAGAAAAGAAAAGTGTAGCCCCCCTCAAGATCTTTTAGCCAATTCCCTCTCAGAGCTGCAATACTTTCTGAAAAGGACATAGGCAGAGGAAAAAACATGAACCCATTTCCCCACATACTAGAGACTCATTTGGCTTACACTGGAGACTTTGTGGTCTGTGGTCATAGATAATTTCACCTGTTGCTTCTCTGGAACACCAGTTCTGAATCTGTTTATCCCATAATTTTAATTTAATAGTCTACCAATGCTGAGTATTCAGGTGGCTGTAAATGTTATGGGTGCATGTCTACCACACTGTTAAAGTTGGATTTGAGTGTAAACCTCTAACTTTTGGAGTCCAAACAGACATACAAGCCACAAAATACAGGAAAACCCTGCACCAGGCTTCACTGGAAGCTTTTAGCTGGGAAACAGAGGGTTGCCACTTTTATGTGAATGAGAAGCAATACTTACTAGTATGGACAACACATACAATTTATGAGCTACATAATAAATAAATCACCTTAAATTATAACACCAGGGTTATCGATATATCATTAGAAACAACACATGTATTTTTAACTATGAAAGAGTATTAAAAAGGGGACAAAAACTATCATAAGCTGCTCTGTTTGTATAGTGACATTATTTTAAACTAATGCACGTAGCTTACAAATCACTGCACTGCGTTTGCTCTTTTCCAGGGAAACTGAACTTTTTTCCCGATCACCTAGAGAGGAGGTGCATTAGTATTCACATTGCTCTGACATGGATCACTTCTGCAGTTGCCTCTCTTCCACATTATTTCTGGTAACCTTCCAATTATTATGATAATTGTAAGCAAACAACTTGAAACAAATGGTAAGAATCAGCACAGTCAGACTGTGCCTTACTTTGTTTCTTTTACTTTTATGTTCATTTCAATGCTGTTTGGTCAGGATGGCATTTGATTTGAATTTATCAGTCTTGGAGGAAAACCAGCAGAAGCTAGTGTTTTATCCAAATGCAGACAAAATAGGCATGTAATTACAAGTTGTTGCAATGCATTTATTTTCAACAGGTAATTTGATACTCCTACTTTTCAAGAATTAAGATGTCACAGATAAATAATCACAGTTCTTCAAGTTTGCCTCTCAAAAATACTTCAAATCTTCTTATGCTTTTTATTTAGATCTCAAGTACATATATAATTATAAACTTGAACTTTAAAAATGTTATATAGATAAACTTTTGTAATGAAAATGGAGATAATAGATCAGTTAAAATAAATGGATGTTAAGAGTAATATTTATCAAAGTCTACATAATTGGAAAGGAGCTTTGTGAATATTCTGGTCTGCCACATTTGTAATTGTTTTCCAAAGTACCAGGCAACACATTGTCTGCATAATGGAGTATGCTTGTTAAGTTTTAAAGTAGTGAGACCTATAAATGTATGGGGCTAGTTTGCCACTATTCAGTAAAAAAACTGTTATGTCACAACTCTGATTTAAGATCTGTGCGCATCATGGATAAATAACTGAAGGAGGTTTAAAGTAAGACATGGTCCCTACAGTCTGAATTTAGTGATGTTAAAGAGTAAAAAATGGAGAAAAGAAAAAGGAGACTAGCAAAATTTTGGGTCAGTTGATAAAAAAAGCATGGAAGAGAAACTCACCCTAAGTAGAAAAAGCAACTTGTAAATGTCAGATTTAAAGCTGGATCTTACTATAATAAAGAAAAATGTGTTATTAAAGGGACTCCACTATTAGTTTTTCTCAGAAATATTAGTACTTGAACTTGTTCATTTAAATATCAAAAATGGCATGCAGACTGTCAGTACTGTATAAGACAAGGAGATACCACTAAAGACATTATGGTATCTGTATAAATTAAACTATAAGAGACCTTACATGATGGAGGAAAGAAGATTTGAAGGAACATCAAACAATTTCCAAGTTTATTTTTTTTTCTGGAACAAAGTAGTTTTTGTAAAATTTAGTATTTTTGTGCCCTTAAAATAGCAGCATCTTCTAGGTTACCTTGTTTTAGATAACAGTGAGCTGCTGAGATGACCTACCACAAAAAGTATAGTAAATAAATCTCTGTCATATTTTTCTATCAATACACAAGAGGAGTTGTAACAATATTACTGAGAGATGGACATGTTTCACAGATGAGCAAACAGATGTCAATTCAATTAAAACTTCAGTTGTGGGATGAAATTATATTAGAATTTGACATGCTGTACACAGAAAAAGAATTTTTTTTTGTAAATATCACACATGTACGTTTTGATAAGCGCAGTTGATGGCAGATTGAATTGTGAGTAAAAGCAAGCAGAATTGTACAAAGTTTGTCATTTAGATTTGTTGACCTTAATTTACTGAAATCTGATAGTGAACTTGAAAATATTTTTTTATTGAAAGACAATGATAGTACATTCTTATTCAGAACTCCTTCCCCAATTCATTCTTCGTCTAAGAGTACCTGACAATTCACAATCTACCTTCGTATCAAGGGCTATTGTTGAGGAAAAGGCTCACTATTGTAGGCTGATAAAAGATCATAATACTTTTGAAGCATGAAACTAAGAACCTAAAAAGACAATGAATGAAAGAGTATGTACAGATGGATTAGAACAGAGGTACAGTCATCACATAAACCACATAGCTGGAAAGGTGTTGTGAAACAATACTGGCTTTGATTGGCAGCGTTTATGCATCCATTAATGCATAAGTGGCAAGGAAAGAGTAGTACAAAGGTATCTACCAGATAATACAGGCAAATCACAAGAAGGCCATTTCCTCTGGAAAGTTGTTCCTTGGGTAAAATTAGGTCATGGTGATTTTAATTAGGTCCTGGTGATCTAATGAGTTAGATATAATGGGAAAACATGGAAATTTAGAAATAAAGTAAAACAAATGGGTTTGAGACTTAAAAGACAATAACAGATATGTAAATTCCCTACATAATGAACATCTAGATAGCTATTTTTATATAATATAATATTTTTCTGCTCCCTACTTGAAGATGCTCAACCCTCTCTTTGTTTTCTGTAGTATGGCAGTTTTCAATGTAATGATACAGATCTTGAGTTATGACTCTAAAGTGTAGCTGTTAATATTTTTTGGTAAACTGAATGTCCATTTAAAAAGGGGCTATATTTGAATAGTCTATATTCTGTTCTTTGGTTTTCAATTAGAACCACAACAGGCATATTAATTTTTTGAAAAGATCATATTACTTTAATTTCCTGGTATCTTCCTATCTATTGATATCTGTCTTGGTGAATCTTTCCTTTTTTAACCTTTCCAGATTAGTCCAGGCTGTTGCATGCCCACACATGATATGAAATACACAAAAATATTCTGTGGAGATGACAACAGAAAACATTAGTCCTTAAAACTTAAAGTCAGATTCAGAAAAAAAAAATGAATTGGTGCAGCTCTTTTGGCATTAAGCAATATTTTCTGATTTTTGATAGCTAAGAAGTTGCTATGATATTGTCATTTCATTCTTGATATTTCTCTTGTCTCTTTATATTGAATGTTGCAGCAGAGGATTGCTTTGGCTGTGAACAGAGAGCAATGCCTGTGAAATAGCACTCATGTACTCTGGCAGTGTATAGATTAGATAGGTTTAGTAGATGCAAATCCACGTCTGTATTTTTTGAAGGAGGGCGAAAAGAAGAAAGAAAGAAAACATGAAATACTGAACAGCAGGACTACAGTGATTCATAACTTGCTCTCCACATGCTGTGACTTGTCACTGGTTGTTCATGACTTCAGCACAGTCTCTGGGGATTCACAAGAGTTTATGCATTAGCACAGCATTATTTCTGATCCCACAGAAAAGTGCACAGAAACGTTCATGACTCAAGGCTTTGATTCCTTTCACACAGTAAAAAATGTATCCAGAACCGGCTGAGCCGCATACAAACTCCTGCAATCAGATTAGTATGGGCTACACCCCTGCTCTACTCCAGACAGGGGTAGCCAGGCTGTGGGAGTGAGCAGGCAGTGCAGACCCTGTAGAAATCTAGAAACAGTTCTGTATCTGGATTACCAAAAGAAAATATGAGGACTTGTCTTGTAAGTACACAGGCACGGTGCACACACAAGTGTGCTATCTGGTAACAGCCATGGACAAAATCTTGTAAATCTTATGGGTACGTTACAAGAATCCTTCTGGAAGGATGGCACAGAATGATGCTTTTCACGCCTAAGCATTCGGTTGCTTCACTGGAACAGTACACAGAGGCAAACAGCTGGTTAAGGTGAAGAAAAGTGTGTAGGTGTGGGTTGGGAATGAAAAAGCAGGTCAAATATTACAAGGACTTGAAAAAAAGAGCTTTGTACCAACTCATTCTACCAGCTGAGACAACCAGTGTATAATGTCCCAGATTCCCTCGTTAGCTGGCAGGGTAGGATAGACCCACTTTGGAGGCCCTGCTGATTAGGGGGAGTTTAAAGACTTGCATTTTACTGAGGAAGGGATGCATTAAAAGAAGGAAGGAAAGAAAAAGGCTTTCCTCTTATCATCCTTCTGTCATCACCCTTAGAAAGGAATTTGACCTTTTGATTGAGTTGTTTTCTTGCTTTGTTTAGTAGTGAATTGTCATTTGCAACGGGTCTCTGCCATCCATGAAGTCCCTAAGCTCTCTCCTATAGAAATTTATGCTATGGAAGGAATGCACATCAGTAATAAAGATCAACAGGATTATGGTTACTTAATTGGACTCTGGCTAATAAAATTAACCAATAGATTTAAGAGAGCTTTTTTGTTTTCTTTTGTTTAGCATTACAAACAATATTTTCCCTCTGACTACATGCCAGGGAAAAATTTCCTATTTTCCTAAGCTTTTAGTGCATTTTGCTTCTTTTAACATTGTGACTCTAAATTTTGGAACTGTAAATTCTTAATAAATGTTCAAATATAAACTAAGCAAAGTGGTAGCTCCATTTTACAATACCGACCAGTTTTGGGTTATCTACACTATCACAGTTTGGTTAGAGTAACAACAACAAAACTCATTAAGTTTCCTCTTTGCTTTAAAAGTTTTGCCTCTTTCGGGTTTATCAGAGGAATTCCATAGAAGACAGCAAGCCTTAATGATTCCTTGTCTCCTCTAATATTTACTTTTGCCCAACCCACTTCACTTTTATATACCACATTAATATATTTGTAGTTATTTGAACAGAAACTATATTATGTATTTTGATTTCTGAGCAATAACTGGAAGTAACAAGAGAATCTTAAGCGGTAACCCAGCTGTCTCCCAAGCATTATTAAACCTAAAGAGTTATTGTGAATGCATAAAACAACAAAGGAATTGTAAAGAAATTATTTCATCTGTATATGATTTTAATCAAGCTTGGCTTGCTGTTAAAAGGCTTGTTTAATGAAGACTGCATTTCCCTTATGAGAGTCCTGACCGTGTAGCTCAGTATCAGCCAACCAAGGACTATTGCCATAACAATAGCTAGAGGGTTTACCACAAAAAAAAAACAAAACAAAAAAA